>JAJJLH010002151.1:0-40095 GCA_023806865.1 Isotricha sp. YL-2021a | reverse complement strand
AGAAATAGCTGTAGAAAACAGAAAAATAAGAAGAACAATTTTTCGAAGAGCTTATCAAGATATAAAAAATAAATAATAAAAGAAAAAATGAAAACATTATATTTATAAAATAATAAAACCCTACTTAAAATAAAAATAAACAAATTAAAATTTTTTCATTTAATTAAAATTATGAT
This sequence comes from Isotricha sp. YL-2021a, assembly GCA_023806865.1. NCBI lineage: Eukaryota > Ciliophora > Litostomatea > Vestibuliferida > Isotrichidae > Isotricha > Isotricha sp. YL-2021a. The sequence continues at coordinate 39,919 of JAJJLH010002151.1, read as the reverse complement.
TATAATAATTTTCCATTTCATAATTTTTACTTTGAAGAGAATTCTGTTGTAAATTCCAATTATAAAAATTATTATTCATATTATAATTTTGATTATTATTATTAATATTACTAATCTTATTAAAATTATTATTAATATTATTATTATCAATTCCTCTTCCCATTCCATTATAAACATTAGGAACAAAACCAAAATTTTGAATTAAATTAATTTGATTTTGAATAATTTGAGGTTGATTCATTAAATTAATTCCAAAATTATTTCCTTGTTGTTGAATTTTATTTTGATAATTTAAATATACTTCTTTTGATAAATGACATCTATTACATTCTTGTCTAAATGCAAAATTTAAATTATGACATTGTGGACATTGCCAATCTCCTTTTCTTTCTATTAAGGGTTTTTTCTTTTTATCTCCTGAATTTTTTTCTTCTAATTCTTTTTTTATTTCTTCTAATGTTTTTGGATCTTTCATTTCTAAACATCTATTACATTTTATTCTTGATTCAAAGTTAAAATTATTACATTTTGCACATTGCCATCCTCTTTTACCAAATTTTTCAAATATGTATTCTTCTTCTTTTAATTCTTTTGAATCTCTTTTTTTTAATTCATTATTATTATTATTACTAATATTATTATTAGTAATAATTTTATTATTATTATTATTATTAATATTATTATTAATATTATTATGAATATTATTAATATTATAATTATAATTATTATTATTATTATTATAATCTCTTTTCTTTTTATTATCATCTTTTTTTTCATCTTCATCTTCACTTACAACAAAATGATTATCATGAAAATATTCATTATTATCATCATTATCATTATTATTTTTATCATCATTTTGATTATCATATATGAATTCGTTATTATTAAATGAAGATTTTTTTTGAAGTTTAATACTTTTATCATTGTTAAAATCATCATTTAAATTATTATTTTCAATATTATTATTTTCATTATTATAAGAATCACTAATTTTCATTTTTTCTAAATCAATTCTAATATTTTTTTCAGTAACAGGAGTTCCTTCTTCAATTTTTTTTAAAAGACTAGAAGTTAAAAATCTTTTACCAGGAGTATCACCATTATAACTATCACCTAAAGACTTTAATCCATTACTTAACATTCCTCCATTTCCATTATCATCATCTGGTATTGTTATATATAATGCTCTATTAAATATTGTATTTTTATTTATTTTTTTTTTCTCATTATCCATTTTAAAGTTATAATAAATTTTTATTATTTTTTTTTTTTGGTTTTTTTTAATATTTGTTTTTTATTTTCAATAATAAATTTAAATAATAATTTTTTTTATAATTTATTTTTTTGGTTAATTTAATTTATTTATCATTCATATTTTTTGATAATATGAGACCACTTACAGATGAAGAAACAAAATTAGTTTTTGAAAAATTAGTTAAATACATAGGAAAAAAAATAACATATATGGTAGAAAATGAAGAAACAACATTTGTATTTAGATTACATAGAGGAAGAGTATATTATTGTGATGAAAAAATGTTGAAATTTGTAGGAAATTTTGAAAAAAAAAAATTAATATCATTTGGAACTTGTTTAGGAAAATTTACAAAAACAGGAAAATTTAGATTAAATATAACTTCATTAGATTATTTAGCAAAATATGCTCAATATAAAATATGGTTAAAACCAAATGGAGAACAATTATTTTTATATGGACATCATATTATTAAAAGTCATATAGAAAGAATTAGTGAGGATACTCCTATTCATTCAGGGGTTATTATTTATAATATTAAAGATGTTCCTTTAGGTTTTGGGACTACTGCTAAGTCAGCTTTAGAATTAAAAGATTCTGATCCTAATACTATTGTTGTTTTTAATCAAGCTGATGTTGGTGAGTATTTAAGAGTTGAAGACGATGTTTAAAAATTTTTTTTTTTCACTTTTTTTTACTTAATTTTTCTTTTTTTTACATATAATTTTGTTTGTTAATTTTGAAAAAAAAAATAAAACAATGATTTTTTATTTTTATTCAATAGGATAATAATATATTTAATAATGATAGTTAGTTATTTAATTCATATATTAAAATTTTTTGAATAAATATTTTAAATTTTAAAATTGTTAACTTTATTATTTATTAAATTTAAATATTTAAAAAAACAGAAATATTAATATAAAATAAAAATAATATTTAAGCCATTAAAATAAAATAAATATAAATAAAAAAATGAAAAATCTTTTCTTCATCTTAATAATTGCATTCTTTGCAGTAGTAATGTCAAAATCACTTAAATCTCAAACAAAATGTGTTAAATTAGGAAATGATTGTGACTTTACTTCATATTGTTGTGGATCACATGTTTGTAAAGATTATAGATGTGCTGTTAAAGGAACAAAAGATAATCAACTTGGTTGGGATAAATCAAAAAAAGAAGGTAATAAATGTGATTGGTTCCATCATTGCAAAAAAGGAAGAAAATGTATGAGTCATAGATGTTATGATCAATAAAGAAATATTTATAAAAGAATATATTAAATAATTTGATTTGATATGGAAAATTTTTTTATATTTTATGTTATTTTTTTTGGTTTTTTAATACCCCCCCTTTTTTTTTTGTTATTTTGTTTTTTTTTTTTGATATGTTTTAATTTATTTAATAATATTTAATATATATTTGATATTTTTTTTTTTGGGGAATTTTTAGAAATAATTTTTTCATTTTTACCGTTTTATAATTTAATATTTTTTTTAATTTAAAAAAGAGAAAATTTATTTATTTTATGTTATCCTTTTTGAAGGTAATTAAATGTTAATTATTAATCATCAATAAAATGTAATTATAAAAAAATAAATAAAATTTATTTCTAATTAACTTAAATATAAAAAAATTATCAATTTTTAAATAGATAAATATTATGTGAATTAAATTTTATTTATATAATATGATAAAAAATTAATTTTCAGTTAAATTTTCATTAATAACATATTGTAGCATCCAATCTCTAATATATATATCATTAGATAAAATAGGATGTTTTTCACAGATAAAATTTTCAATATCAATGTCTTCATCAGAAATATAATTTTCAAAAATTTTATTTTCAATGAATTTATCTCTATTATTTTTACAAAATTGTTTTTTTAATACTTTTTTAAATTGTAATTTATTATCACTAATATTAGATAAATCATCAATACACATAGAACTAATCATTTCAATATAAAATTCAATAAATTTATATAATTCTTTTTTTTTAATTAAATTATTAGAATTATTCATATTAATTATTATATAATCTTTTAATCCAGAATGAGTTAATGCAATTGATAAAAAAGCCTTTGATAATTCCATATCATTTCCCTTACCTAAAAATAATAGACTTAAAAAAAAAAAAACCTTCATTTTCTCTTTTTCTTGCCTCATTTAAAATATGATTAAATAATTGATATGATAATTCTTTATAATCAGGATTAATAAGCAACGCTTCAATAAATATTTGAAATTTTTTATCTTGTATATTATCAGTTCCTTTTTTTTTGGCTCTAATTATATCAATTATATCATTGAATGTAACTTTACGAATTAATAATCCTTTCCAAAATAAATTTAATATAGAATCAAATGATATTTTGTTTATACAACCACATCCCATTTTTAAAAATAAAATAATAAATAAATGAAAATTACCATAAAATATTAAAATTTTTAAATAATTAACACATATAAATTTATATTTTCAAATAATATAAATAAACCTAAATTATATTACTTTTAAAAGACTATATCATTCAATATTTATACATCATAAGATATAATATTTTTATGATAGTTAAATAAAAGTATAAATCTCAAAAAATATTATTCTATTTATAAAAATGAATTTTTAACTTGAAAGAATTAATGTTCTATCCATTTTATTTTTTACCATTAAATCACTATCATGACTAAATTGAATAGAATGATTTACAATATTTTCATTTCTACTTTTATGAAATTGATTAAATTTATGAGAATAATTATTTCTTTTTTCTTCACTTGAAGGAATAGTAATTTTATTAATTTTCTCTTCCAAAAAAACTTTTTCAAAATTTTCAAAACTAATAAAAACAGCAGTAACATTATCTAAAGTTCTTCTTCTCAAAGCTGTTTTAATAACCATATTAACAATATTTAAACTAATATCATGAATATTTTTATAATTATTATTGTCATCATAAACAACATTCCAAATACATTTAATACAATCTTTATTACATAAATAATCAAAAATCCCATCACAACCCAAAAGTAAAAAATCAATTTTTTGATTAGGTTCATTAATATTAATTTTAAAAACTTCAGGTACAGGACTTAAAACATTAGGTTTCCCTCCAAATTTTTCAATTTTTGCATTAATATCTCCAATAGCTCTACTAACACTTAATCTTCCTGGTATAATTCTCTTAATTGAATTAGATTCATAAATTAAACCTCCATTATTAATAATTCTATTTTTTTCACTTTCTTCATTTGGTCTATGAATATTATTAATTAATTTAAATTCTTTTCCATTATTAATTGAAATTAAAGCTCTACTATCACCACAATTTGCAATATATAATATATCATTTATTATTAAAGCTACTAATGAACATGAACCACTTTTTTCTTCTTCTTTAATTGCTTTTTCTATAAATTCATTTTCTGCTTTATTAAATGCATATTTTAATGCTTCTTCTGGATTATTTGGAAAATATTCATTTTTTACTATGTAATTATGTAAATTATCTCTTAAGAAATCACTACATTTACTCCCACCATGACCATCATATATTGCAAATAAGGAACATTGAGGCCAATTTTTTATATTAGATTTTTTTGGTTTATTTATTGTTAATATTATTGAAACTTTATCTTCATTATAATTTCTTAATAGACCTTGATATGAATTTACAGCAAAGGATTTTATTATATTATTAATTTCGTGATTTGATGTTTTTGGAATTGGATAATTTGGGAAGTTTAAATCTTTATTTTTAACTGAAAATTCTTCAATTTGAGAAAAATTAAATGTTTTTTTTAAAGCATCTAATGTTACTTGTTTTTTAATATATTGTTTGTGATTCCTATGATTGTGTTTATGTGTTGTTTTTATTGTGTTTAATTTTTCATATTTTTTTAATATTTCTTTTGGGGATAATTGATTATCTTCATTATTATATAATGAATTATAATTTTTTATTTTTATTGGTGATGGCATTACTGATGATGGTGATAAAGTTATATATTTATTTGTTTTATTCATATTTTTATCTATACTTTTATTAAATGTTACTGTTTTTTTAAATTTTTTATATTTAAAATCACTAAATGATAAATTTAATAAATTGTTTTTTTTATCATTACCATTTGATATTATTTTTGGTAATGATATTTTATTTTCTTTTTCATTTTTAAAATTATCTTTTTCAGAATTAATATTAAAATTATTATTTGAAATACTATGATTGGATATTGAATCACATGTTATTGTTTTATGAGTTATTACAGAATTTCTTGTTTTTTGCTTTTTTATTATTGGTGATATTCTGAATACATTATTTTTTGATAATATTTTATCTTTTGTAGTATAGATTTTTAAAGAAGGAACTTTTAATTTTAATTTTATTTTTTGAAATTTTGTATCACTTTTTTCTCGAGTTAACATTTTTGATTTTTTCATTTCATCATATTTATTATGTTGAGATATTTCTAATAAATTCTTTAAAACTTGATTTTTTGAATTATCTGATTCCATATTTTAAAATTGATTGTTTTTATTTAATAAAATTATATACATAATTTAGGTTGAATAAAAAATTTAAAATATAATAAATTTTTTTTTAATTATATAAATACTTTGAAATATTAATTATTATGAGTAAAACCATAAATATTTTTTTAATTTTATAATTAATAAATAATATTATAATACTAAATTTATGGAATTTTTTAACGTTTACAATGTAATTTATACTTTGTATCTATCCAAAATTCCAAAATAAAATATCAAATGTTGAGTAATATAAAAGTTATTATACTTTTATATTAATTAGTTTTTGTAACAAAAAAACAAAATAAAATTTAAAAAAAAATAAAAATAAAATTAATATTTTTAATTATTGTAAAAATAAATATTTTTTTAAATGAAAAAAACTGGTAGTGGAATAAATAATACAAATAAAATTCTAAAAAAATCAAAAAATAAAATATCTTCTAGTAAAATAAAAGAAAAAACATCATATATTAATTTAGCCTCTACAGGTAATAATTCAACGAGAAGTACCAATACACAAACTCCTTTATTTATAAGTACTACTTTATTAAGTTTTGAATATGAATATGTTCTCCAAAAATTATTAAGATATTTAAAACAAAAATTAACAATATTCCAATATGAAGATATTAAAACCTTTCTTAATAATGAAATAAATAAAATTATTTATAATAAAAATACAATTAATAATAATTATTTTACATTAGATAAAAATGATTCTATAAATTCAATTAATAAAGTTTGTAAATCCCATAGAAATAATACAAATAATACAAATTCAATAAATGGTAATTTATATTTAAATGTTAATAAATTTAATAACTCAATAAAAAGAAAAAAGAGTAATGAAAAAAAGTTGAAATTAAGTTATGATTTTTCTAATAAAATAATTCAATCACCAAAAAGTAATAATAAATCAATTAAAATTGTTTTAGGTAATATAACGATAAATGAAAAAGCAAAGTCAACTAGTAAAATAAATTATAAAAAAAATTATAAAGATAAATATTCTCTTTATTCAATAGTAAAAAGTTCACATTCATATTCATATAATAATAAAAATAAAATAAATAATAATCAATCAAATTCAAAAAGTAAATCAAAATCTACATCAAGAGAACATTTAAATAATAATTTAAATACAAATAGAACAATAAATACAAAAAGTGATAATTTAAGAAATAATAATACAAATATTAATCAAATTAATTCATCAGCATCAACTTCAAAAGCTATTTTTAATTCAAATTCAATAAATACTAATTCAAATAATAATATTAAAGAATTACTTCAAAAAAATAAAAAAGTTACTACAATAAAATCTACATTAATTCATCAGTCACAGCCTTTATTAAATGAAAAATTATTTTCAAAATTAACAAATACAAATAATAAAATTAAAACATTAAACAATAATAATATAGTATATAATACAATTTCAAATATAAGTGTTTCAAAAATAACAAAAAATATATCATATAAAACTGAACCAAATGTAAGTCATAATATAAATATTTCATTAGCAAATAAATCAAATATAAAAAATGAAAATAGTAATTCATCAAGAATAAATTCTTATAGACAAAAAGTATATTCTAAAACAAAAAAATCTAATTCAAAACAAAAGTCAAATAAAACAATAATAACAATAAATATTCCAAATCAATCAAATAATATTTCTCATAATAAAAATAATAATAGAGAAAATATACCATATAATATTACTACTAATATTATTTCTAAACATAGAAATAAAAATAATACATTAGAAAGTAAAAATACACAAATTTCATTATTAAAAAATGAAGAAATGTTAAAACAAATAAAAAATACAATTGATGATAATTTAAAAATAATGTTTAATTTTTCTTATGAAAATTTTCTTAGTAAAGAATCGGAACAAGAAAGTAAAGAAGTGAGTAGAGAAATTGATATGAATGTTTCAAATGAAAATATATGATTAAATAATAAATTAAAATAAATTTATAAATATATGTATATAATATATTGTCATAGAATATTTTCAATATATAAAAACACTTATATTAATTCATTATATAATAAATAAATAATATTATTTTACTATTTAATTTTGTTGAATTTAAATCGATAATATTATTTCTATACATTTTTTTTGATTTATTATTTTTTTTTCTTTATCTTTTTATTTTTCCTTGCACTTTTAATTCTTTCATAATATTCTTCAGTATTTTTATAATATTTATCAACTGATTGATTAAAATTATATTTTTCCATGAATTTACTTTTTTTATCTTTAGCAACAATTGAATTATGTATTGAATTATTATTATTTTCATTATTTAATGACATAGCAAATAATTTTCCTAAACTTTGAATTGAATTATCAAAAAGATAATAACAATCACAAATATCACAAAAAAATTTATTTGTTTTTCTTAAATTTTCTATATCTCTATTTTCTAAAAATTGAAATATTTCATATGAATTATTTTTAAAAACATCTTCTACTGAAGGATGATTATAAATAAAAGGTTTTTCTTGGAAAAAATTTGATTGTGTATTTGTATAATCAACTTCAGTATCTGATTCATATTCTAAATTATCATCTTTTTTATTATCATTTTTAGATGTTGATATTGTATTTGTTGATGTTAATAAAAATGAATCATTTCTATTTAAATTAATAAATTCTTTTAATCTTCTCATTTTTATTATTTAAAAAAATAAAAAATTAATAATAAAAGAAAAAACTGTATTTAAATTTAAAAATAAAACATTTTTCAAAATATTACAACATCTAAAATTTCATAAAAAAAATAATAAAAAATTAAATAAAATAAAATAAATAAAAATAAAAAAAAAATCAAAAAAAAAAAACAAAAAACAAAAAACAAAATTAAATAAATACAAAAAAACCCAAAAAAAAAAAAAAGAATCTTTTTCAAAATCATTATTAATTCCCAAACTCAACAAGATAAACTTCATAACAATCAACAACAAATTTCTCAACACCTCCACTTAACTCTGATTTTTCCATTTGATAACTTTGAGGTCCTTGACAAAAACTATTACAATTTTTAGTACATTCATTTCTAATAGTTAAATCACTAGCTCCAAAAGTAGGTCCACATCCACTAATACAGCAAATAGCTTCATCTGGATTTTCAGGTAAATATTTCATTTTTTTATCTAAAGAAAATAAAAAAGCTAAATTATCTTTATAAAAAACTAAAGAATCACTTTTCCAAGGAATTGTAGTATAACCACCAAAACGAAAACCAGTTTTTGTTTTTATTATTGTTAATGTTGGAAAATTATCATCACATAATAAATGAAAAGTTGATGAATCATCACCATTTATTTTTGTTGAAAATATTAATTTATATTTTATTTCTGTATCTGGTTTAATCCATGAATTTATTAATTTTATTTCTGAATTTTTTACTATTTCACTTTCTGTTATTTTTATTTTTTCTAAAGGAATTGATGTTCTTTGAGATTCTAATAAAGAATTGTTTTTACTATGTTTTAATGGAGAGTTTATTATACTCGTGTTTATTTTTTTTATTTGAAATTCTGAATTAGGAGAATTTGAATTTACAATTTGAGTATTTTGAATTAAGTTTATTTTATTTTCTAATGTTTGATTTTTTTCTTTTAGGAATTCTATTTCTAATTTTAAAGATGATATTTCTTTTTCTAATTGTTCTAGTTTTGATATTAGAAATGAATTGTCTATTTGAATTTTATTTGAATTTGATTGAATTTGTTTTTTTTTTTTTTGAATTTCGAGAATTATTTCTTTTTCAAATGAGGAATCTTTTATTATTATAAATGAACTTTCTTTTTTATTAAAATTTAATTTCATATTATTTTTTTTATGACATGATTCTAAAAATGAAACTAATTGATATGTTGATTTAAAATTATTAAATATTTCATTTTTTTCTTTAAGGGCTTTAAAAGATAAAAATGCTTCATAAATATAAGGAGGGAAATAACTATTATCTTGAATATTAAATAATATATAATTTTTATTATTTGAAATATTAACTAAAATCCCATTTTCTGGAGACCCAAATTTAAAAATATGACTTTCTGTAAGTTGTTTATCATTTGAGTTCATTTTTTTTAAAAGTATTATTTTTTTTTTTATTTTAATTTGAAAATTCAATTAAAAATAAATTTAATAATTAATTCAGATACAAAATAATTAATTATTAAAAATAAATGAGTGATTATGAAAATGATGATGATGAATATGATGATAATGATGAATATAAAAATGAATATGAGGAAAATTTAAATGAAAATGATGAAATAAATGATGAAATTGAAAAATTTTTTAATGCAGCAAAAAATACGAATAATAAATTAGAAGCAATTGATAATTATAATATGGTTATTGAAATGGAAATGTCAAATTCTAAAAGTAGAAATTTATCATTTCAATCATATGAAGCATTATGTTTAATTTATATTCAATTAAAAGATATTGATAAGTTTTCAAATGCATTTTCTCAAATTCAATTATTAATATCATCATCATTAGAAAATTTTGAAGAAAAATATATATTACAATCTATTAAAAATATTTTTAATGAATTAGATAAATTTAAAATAAGTGAATATAACTACAAAGAAGCATTTATTAATTTAATATATAATATAGTTGTAAAAAAAAATATTAAACAATTTTATAAACCTTTGGAAGATTATATTAATAATAAAGAAGAATTTTCCTTTTTAAGAGAAGAGAATAAAATAATTGTTAATATAATTTTTCCAATAATCCCAATTTTAGATATAAAAAAAATTATAACTCAAGATAAATTAATTAAAACTCTAGAAATAAAAGATTTACAAAAATGTATAATAGTTCCATTATCAATTGATAGATTTATTTTTTATTTAGAAACAATTTATTATAAAATAATTTCAGTAACAAATAAAAATTATTTAACAAATGAAATAATAATAAATAGTCCATATAAATGTTTTGAAATTAAAAAATTAATAAATAATGATATTGCTTTATGTTTAGAAAAAGAATCAAAAATTATAAGATGTAATTTACAAGATAACACATATGAAATTATTCAAATTTTTGAAACACCAAATTTCCCTTGTTATACTTATTGTGAAGAATTATCCAAAAATAAAATTGCTTTTGGATATAAATTATTAGGCTTTTCAATATGGAATAAAATAAATGAAAATAATTATCAATGTGTGTTAATTTATAATATAAAACAAAGAACAATTTTTCCAATTGATGATAAAACATTTTTACTTTATTCATTTCATGAAAAAACATTTTCTTGTGAAATAGAACTTAGATTTTATGAACTTGAATCATTAAATTTTTTTGGTAAAGTATTTTTAAATTTAGGAAATATTTTATATAAAGGTTCTTTTTATAAAATAAATCAAAGAGAATTAAGTTATTTGAAATTAAAATATTTAAAAAAATATATTTTATTAATAGGTTGTCAAGATTCAATTTGGATAATTAATTTAAAAAATTTAGAAATTTTATATAATACTGAATTATTAAGAGGAATTAAAGATTTAATTGTTTTAAAAGATGAAAGTTTTATTGTTTTATATGAACAAAAAACAATTATTTATCCTAATGATCAAATTGAACCAATTAATACGAGTTATGAAAATTATTTTTTTAATGGTAAAGATCTTTTAAAAAGATGGGAAGGAATAACAAATTCAATATATTTTTCTATTTTTGATGATTTTGATTTTGCTTTTCTTGTTTATAGTATTATTTCTAAGATTGAAATTCAACAAATGAAATTCCAATTAAAAGAAAATGAAATGGAAAACATAAATGATGAATATTAATAAAAAAATACATTTTTTCAAATATTTAACAATTTATGTTAATATAAATTATTTAATTTAAATTTAAAATTAAAATTAATTTTTTTTGTATAAAATTAATAATATTTAAAAAAAAAAATTATTAGATTTAAAAAATATAATTTTATTTATTATATTATTAATTCAAAATTAATATTTAATGAATATTATACAATTTAATTTTTATAAATAATGTAATATAAAATATGATTTATTTTAAGAAAAAGAGATTAATTATTAAAAATAAATAATTTATATATAAAAATATTTATTTTTTATTATTTTTCATTTTTAAATTTCTAATTCCATGAATAATATTAGATAAAGCTCTATGATATTCACCAGGTTTTTGATAATAAATACAATTATTTGCACAATCAACATTCATTAAATCATCTGGTGTAATTTCTCTATTTTCATTTAATAAAGCATCAATTTTTCTTTGTAATTGACCACAACTACAAATTGATGGTATATTAATTTGATTATTTTTTAATTGCTCAATCATCATTTTTCTCAAAGCTTTTTGATATCTTTTTTGTTGTAATTCAGTCATATTTGAATTATTATAAAAATTACTATTTGAATGAAATGAAATATTAAAAGATGTATTTGGATATTGACTTGGATGAAATGAAGATGATATTGATTCATTTATTTCATTTGGTTTTATTAAATTTGACATATTATCATTTAAATTATTATTATTATTATTTTCTTTGTTATTATTATTATCATTAAATAAAGATGTTATTCCATTTTGACGAAAATTTTTGACCATTTCTAAATTTTTATTTATTTTTTCTTGAATATTATCTTCATTCATATTATTTATTGAATTAGTATTTAAAATATTTGAATTATTATTTATAAATGTACTTTGTTCTATAATTTGTTCTAAAATATTCCCACTTAAATCTCTAACATTATTATTTAAATTAATATTTTTTTTTAAATTATCATTTGTATAATTATTATTATTTTTGAAATTTTCATTTATACAAAAATTATTATTATTTTCTTCAGTTGTTAATGAATTCATTTGATTTTTAAAACTAAATGTATTCATAACTTCACTTCCTTGTGTAAATTGTTGAGCATCATTTGTTAGAATTATATTATTTTTTTTTGAATTATCATTATTATTAATATCATTTTTTTTTTTTTTTTTATTTTTTTTTTCTTTTTTTATTTTCATTTGTTTTCTTAAATTTTCATTATATTCTTTTCCTCTTTGAACAGAAGAAACTGAAATTGCTGTTTCATTAATATTATCTTGATTATGAATTTGATTATATTTTTTAATATTATTTTTATATTTTTGGAGATTTTCTTCATATAAAATTTGTTTTTTTTGTTCTTCTTCTAATCTTAATCTTTCTTCTCTCATTGCTGTTAATTCAGCTGGATTATAATATCCATTTGTTAAATTTTCATTATGGTCTATATGATAATAAATTAAGGATGGTGAAAATTCATTTGGAATACTTTGTTCTATTACTCTTTTCATTGATTAATTAATAGAATTTAAATGTTTGATTAAATTTTTTAAAAAATAAATTTTTTTTTAATTTTTATTTTCAATTAATTTTATCCATGATTATTTTAGATTAATAATGAATATAAACTAGTTTTAATTTATAATTTAAAATTATTATAATTAAACTAAATTAACAAATTTAAAATAAATGATATAAATTATAAAAAAAAAATATTTATTTAGCGAAAGAAATAAATATATTTCTATTTTATGAAAAAAATTCTAAAAAATAAGAATCAATTATATTGATTACACTTAATCCATTGAATTAAATAATATTTAATGAAAAATAAAAAATAATTCAATTATTTTCTTATAATATTTTTAAACTTTTAATTTATAAATTATTTACTTAAATATTTCTATGAAAATGAGAAGCACAAAAACTATATATAAGCAAGATTCATTCTTTGATTTATATCAAAAAACAAGAAGAAACAGTGGAAATTATAGAAAAAATATTGATAATAATGATAATTTAAATCATATTCATGGAATTGAAAGAAGAAGGGCATCAAAATTATCACAACAAGCAAATTTATATTTAACAGAATTGGTAAATGATTTAAAAGAAACAATAATTAATAATGAAGATGATATATTTAATTCAAATGTAGTAAATAAACAGAGAAACTCAGGAGTAAAAACAAAATTAAGTAAAATTACTAAACCAAAAATTAGAAGAATTCATATGAATTTATCAAGTAAAAATATTTATTATATTCCTCAATCAAATAGAACTAAAAATGGTAGTTTAACAAATAGAATAAAAAAAAATAATAATTTATTATTATCTAATAGAAGTGGTAAAAGTAATGTAAGTAATAAAAGTCATAAAAGTAATAAAAGTAATAAAACAATTAAAACTTATAAAAGTAATGCTTCTAATACTTTAATTTCTACTAATAGAAAATTAAATGATAGAGAAAGGAGAAAAGAAAAAGAAAAAAGTGTAACACCTTTATCAAATAGAAGTAGAATTTCTAATAAAAGTTCTTCAAAAAAAAATATAAATTATATGAAATTAGATTCAAAAAATTTAATAAAAGGTTCAATTGGTATAAAAGATAAAATTAAAAATCAAGAAAATAATATTTCTTTAATGGGATTTAGACATACAAATACAATAACTTTTACAAAAAAAAGTTCATTAAAACCAAAAGATTATAAAAAACCAAATTTATTTCCTTTAACAAACAATTCTAAATTTATGAGAACTTCTACAACTACAAAACCAATTATTAAATCAGTTAAATTTGAATTACCAAAAAAAACTTTTACTTTAATGCAATCATCAAAAAAAGAAAAATCTAATAAAATTGTAAAAAAATGGAGTGAAGTAGTAAGTGGTACTGAAAAAGATAAAGAAAAAGGTGTTTTTTCTTTTTTTCAAAAGCCAGAGCATTTAGAAGAAATAAATAATAGAAATCAATATTATTCTGAAAAATTATTGACTAATTATTTCAAAGATGATAATGAACAAATATTTAATAGAACAAAAATATCAAATAAAAATTTAGTAGAAATAAATGAAATAACACAAGATTTAAAAAAAAGTTTAAATTTAACTCCTTCAACTGTGAAAAGACCTTCAAAAAATTTAAAAAAAACTTATCTTTTAGAAGAAGATGAATTATTTGAAGAATTAGAAAATAATAGTAATAGTGAAAGTGAAAATGAAGATAAAGTTGATATTGAAAAATATAGAGATTTACAAAGAAAAGGTTTAGTATATGATTCATTAGATGAATGTGATGATGAAGATATTAGTAAACTTTTTATTCATCCTGATTCTCTTTTATTATATTATTTAGATATTTTAATTGCTGTTTGCGTTTTTTATGATTTAATTTTTATTCCTCTTTATTTAGGAAATAATGATATTTATTGTAGACAAGGTTCTTTTTTTACTTTTACTAATCTTTTTGAAATTGTTATTAATATTATTTATATATTTGATTTTTTTGTTTATTTTTTTGTTGGATATTATGATGAAGATGATTATTTAAAAACTAGTTTAACATCAATGTTTTGTCATTATTTTAAAAATTGGTTTATTGTTAATTTAATGAGTGCAATACCATTTAAAACAATATTTACTATTTATGATAAATCATGTCAAGATATTGGTTTTTTAAGTTCATATAAATATTCAAGTCAATTTTATTATTTATTTGTTTGTATGAGACTAATTAAAACAAGTAGATTATTTACAAATAAATTTTTTTACTATTTAGATGAAAAATTAGATAAATTTGAATTTTATAACAATTATTTAGGTTTCTTTGAAGGATTTGCAATATTTATATTAACAATTCATGTTGTTTCATGTCTATTTATTTTTATAGGAAAAAATGATTATCCAAATTGGATAGTTACATTTAGATTTACAGAAAGAACTTTTTCTCAATTATATTTTTTAGGTATTTATTACATAATTACAACAGTAACAACAGTAGGTTATGGTGATTTAACTTGTGTAACACCAAATGAAAAATTATTTGGAATTATTATTGAAATTGTTGGTATAATTGCTTATTCTTGGGTTTTAACATCAATTAGTAATTATGTTAAAAGTAAAAGTGATAAACAAGAAGAATATTTTAAAAAATATAAAATTTTACAAGATATTAGAATGACATATAATGGTTTTTCTGATGATTTATTTGAAAGAATTGATAGGTATATTAAACATAAAACTAATAATGAAGATGAAGAAAGACAATTAATTGAAGAATTACCAATAACTTTAAAAAATAGTTTAGTTTATAGTATGTATGAACCTATTATTCAAAATTTTGTATTTTTTAAAAATTTCGATAATAAAGATTTCATTGTAAGTGTAATTTTTGCTTTTAAACCAATATTAGCAATTAAAAATGATATTTTAATAAAAAATGGTGAATTCGTTGAAGATATAATATTTGTAAAAAAAGGAAAAATAACATTAGAACTTCCTTTAAAAATAACTCAAGAAGTTTATGAGAAAGGAGTATCAACTCAAACAAATTATAATAAAAATAATTCTAAACTAAAATTAAGTCAAATTCAAAATACTCAAATATCACAAATGAAAAATCAAGGAATAAAATTTGGTTATGGTTTATTAAATAATTTAGGAATTCAAGAAACAGAAAATGAATTTTGTGAAGATGAAGAAGAATATCAAAAATTAAAAATATTAGATATAAGAAAAAATGAGCATTTCGGTGATGTTTTAATGTTTTCTAATGAAAGATCACCATTATGTGCAGTTGTAAAATCTAGAAAAGCAGAATTATTTTATTTAAATAAAAAAGATGCTAATGAAATTGCAGTTAATTATTCTTTAATATGGCAAAAAATTCAACAAAAATCAATTTTTAATATGAAACAAATAAGAAGATTAATGTCAAGATTACAAAAAATTTTCTATACTACAAATGGTATTACAATTGAAAAAGGAAAAAGAGATGAAATAATAGGTTCTAATATATCAGGATCAATTGATGGTGATTTAAAATCAATACCTACAATGTCAGATTTTGCTGATGGGGAACCACATAATAATTTAAAGAATTTAACTAAAAAATATTCAAACGTAAATAGTAATACAAATAATAATAATCATAGAGATAATGAAATTAATAATTTAAAAACTATTAAAGAAGTAACTCAAATTGAAGATGATTATGAAGATTCTTATATTTCTTCTCAAAATGAAGATGATAAAAGAGATTTAGATGAAATCCATACAAAAAAATATGATTGTGGTATTGAAAGTGATTCAAATAGATTTAATGAATCTTCACTTAAAATTGCTGATACTATTAAAAAACCTAATATTATTAATAAAAATATTGATTTTTCTGAGGAATATTCATCTGATGATTTAAAGAAGAATTATTTATTTACTGGAATTAGTAATATTACTCCATTTAAACCTGAGGAAATTAATAAAGAAATTTATCCTAATGAAAATTTTATGAAATATAAAGAAGGAAGTGAAGATAATCAAAAACAAGTAACAAATGAAATTAATAATATAATCATTAATAATAATAATATTAATAATAATAATATAAATAATAATAATCCTATTCATAATTCCATTATAAAGAATAATTTAATTAACAATATAAGTAGCACAGTTGAAACTAAAAAAAATAGTAATATGAATGTGATAGTAAATAATAATAATTTTAATAATATTTCCTTTTGTTCAACAGAAATATCATTTTCAATAAATAGAAAATATGAAAATATAGATGAATTAAGTGATTATAAATATTCAAAAACTCCAAAATTAAGAAAAAAAATAAAAAATATATTAAAAGATTTTGATATAAACGAATTAGAATTTGAATATAGTAAATATAAAACAAATAAACTAGGTAAAAAAACAAATAGTTCATATGGTGCTTTCCTTCATCAATTTAAAAAACATGATATGACAAAAACTGCATCATTAGATATAATGAAAAAAAAAAAAGATGGACGTACAAGAGAAAAATCATGTGATAATATAAGAGATTTTAAAACAACAAAACATGGTTCTGTTGGATTAAATTTTTTAGATGTTATTAATGAAAATATTAAAAAAAATCATGAAATACAAAATAATCCAAATGACCCTCCTTCATTTACTCAATTTCTACAAAATTTTCTGGATAATGAAAATATTAAAAATAATAATGAATTTTTAGAACAGAAAGAAGAATTAAATTTAAAAATGGAAAAAATGAAAACTATGAAAAGACAAAGTGAAATGACTGTTAATCATTTGTATAATTATTTTGGTTGATTATCAATTAATTATAAAGATAGATGGTCTTTTTTATAAATTCATTTTCAAAGAATTCTGGAAATTTAATAACTTAACAAACATGTTTTTATCTAGCTGATTCTATTTTAAAGCAAATTCAATATGAATATTTTTATATTATTGTTTTATATATAAATAGCTTTAAAATATTTTTATGTGTTAGAAATGATAATTATTATTAATTGATAAAATTTTGTTTAAATCTACAAGTTGATTGATATAATTTAAAATCAATAATTAAGTAATAAAAATTAAATTTATATATTAAATAGTTTATATTCCTTCATATATATATAAATATATAATTTATATATACTAATTAAATTAATAAAATTTTTTAAAGCCTAATTTTAAATTGTTTATATATAAAAATTAAGAAATTAATGAATTTAATTAAAGAAAATGATTAATTAAAAAGCATTATCAAAAAAAATAAATGTCTATTCAAAATCTTTATGTTAGTGAGAAAGATAAAAACCATCAAAGTAAAATTGTAGTATTACAAGGAGATGACATTTACTTTAAAAATGTAAAAGGAAATAGAAAAAATTACAATGAATCCAAAATGAAAAATACTTTTACTTTAGATGAAATAGAAAGGAAAATGAGATATAGAGACATATGTAAACAATATGAATTATTTTTCAATATCAAATTAAAAAAATATAACACAGATTATTTAGAAGGAATAACAAAATTATTAGCATTAAATGAAAAAGATTATATTCAAAAAAGAAAAGAATTAATAAATCAAAGAAAAAAGAAATTAAGTCCTTTAAAAACAGCAACAAATTTCTTAAAAAAAAAAGAAAAAAATGATATAGAAATAAAACAAATGAGTAAAACTACAACAAATTTTAATTGTCCTAAAATAGATTCAAATACAAATAATACAAATATAAATACAAATAATAATACAAACACAAATATGAATTCTAATATAAATGATGATAATAATCAAAATGAAAATAATAAATTTCTTATTGTTGATTCTGATTTACCAGAACCACCAATTTTTGATAGTCCAAGTAAACAAAGAGCAAGTATTGAAGATAATAATAGTGGGAATAAGGAAATGAGATTTTTTGTTAATAAAATTACTAAAAAAAGAGGAAGTTATATTAATATTCAAGATAATGATGAAGAAAGAAAAAAAAAAGAAGAAGAAAAATTAAAAGATGATATGGAAATTGAAATTAAAGATAGAAAAAAATTCCATAAAATTTTTAAATTAGATGTTGAAGAAAATGAAAAAGAAAATAAAAAAAAAAAAGATGTTAATACTTTTAATAAAAC
This sequence comes from Isotricha sp. YL-2021a, assembly GCA_023806865.1. NCBI lineage: Eukaryota > Ciliophora > Litostomatea > Vestibuliferida > Isotrichidae > Isotricha > Isotricha sp. YL-2021a. The sequence goes on along the minus strand of JAJJLH010002151.1, from coordinate 20,618 downwards.
TTGTTATTTTTCAAATAATGTTTCTTCTTTTAATGATAAAAATTCTTTTTTTGATTTAAATGAAATTAAAAAAATTTATTATGGAAAAAATCATAATATTGTTCCTTTTAAATATGCAAGAAGACCAAATTCTTTAAAGAAAGTAATACCAAATAGTTTTATAGGTGATTTTTTAAAAGGTCATAAAAATTTTTGGTAAGTCAAGATTTTAATATTTATCTCAAATATAAAAAAAAACAGTATATAATATTTAATTAATTTTAAAATCAAATTCTTATTTTTATTGTTTATATTATTTAAATTGTTATTTTTATATTTTTTATACTTTAATAATGAATTTAGTAACTTCACCAAAAGGTAAATCATTGAAAGTAAACATTTGCCAATAAGAAACAAATAAACTTCTATTTGTATTATTTAAACTCATTTCATTATCATCTAATTTAAATATTAAATCAATATCAATATCAGTATTTGGACTTATAACTGAATTAATAGAAGCCGATTCACCTATTAATTCACTATAATCATTTAAACAATGAAATTTAAATCCATATTCCCAATCTTCAGAACCGTTATTTTTTAATTTTATTCTAACTATATTTGTCATATTTCTTTTAAATTTCAAATTATTTTGATAAATAAAATAATTTAATCCTTCATTTTTGTATTTAATATTTATTGAATCATAATCAACTTGTGAATCTGAATTATTTTGATATATTTTAATAAATATATGATCAATATTATGTTCAGTTTCTTCTTCACATTTTTGACATAAATTATAATCATTACAATTTAAACATTTAAATCTTGGACCAACTATTTCAGGACAATTACATTCGTTACATTTTATTCCATTATGTACTGCAAGAGATAATGAATCTTTATTTAACATACTTAATTGAATATTTTCATTATTTTCATTTTTTAATATATCCTCATTATCTTTTATTTGAACATTTTTATATATGTCTTCAATTAATGTTTCTTGAATTTTTTTCATTTTTTCTTTTACTATTGATGTTATTGTATCATGGATTTTTGAATTAATGTCTTGATTGTTATAACCGTTATTATTATTATTATTATTGTTATTATTATTTTTTATATCAGTAGATTTGTTTTCAATATTTTCAACATTTAAATTCATATCATTATTACTATTTTCTTTATTAATAGTTTCGGTGTGGTTATTATAAATATTCTTATTATCATTATTTTCATTATAATCTTTTTCTTTTATTTCATTATCATTATTTATTTCTGAGTTTGTTTCTTTTTCATTAATATCATCCATATTTGTTTCAGGAATGTTTTCATTTATATTATCATTTGAATTTTCTATTTCATTTTTAATACATATTTCTTCTTTAGGAATAAATGAAATCACAATTTTTGGAATAAACGAACCACTTAACTTAAGTTCATCATAATCATCTTCATTTTTAATTTCTTTTGATGTTTTTTCTTCAACAAATTTATAATCTAATGAATCATCTTCTTTTTTAATATTTTCTTCAACAAATTTTAAAAAATTTTGATAAGATACTGGAAAGTCAATTCTCTTTACAAAGTTCTCAAATTTTATTTTAAGGACTTTAGACATTTAAAATTTAATAATAAATTAGAATTTATCAAAAATATATTTATATTTTTAAAAAAATAATATTAAAAATAATTAATGTCATCAATTAAAAACTTAAAAAAAGATAAGAAATTTTCTCATTCTGGAAACAATATTATTATTAATATTGAATTCCAAAATGGTATTAAAAAACAAATTGAAATTAATTCTGAGTCAAATTGTGGAAATTTAGCTTTTCAATTTTGTAAAAAATATAATCTTGATTATAAATCATTAATAAAATTTAAATCTATACTTGAAAATATTAAAAAAAATCCTTCAAATGGATATAATAAATATAATATAACAATTAATATAAATAATACAGAAAATAATTTTATAATATTTAATGATATTAACCCAAATCAAAATAATAATATAAAGAATAATATAAATCAAATTGAAGAAAATAAATCAACTATTAATAAAAATAATTTTTTTAATGCAAATCAAAAATTATTCCCTTATGAATTTCAAATTATTCCAAATTTTAAAAAAAAGAAAATAAAAATATCATTTAATAAATTAATTAATTCAAATATACCAAATAATATAAATTTAATCAATAAAAATAACAAAAAAATAAATTCATCTTCATATAAAAATTTATCTTCAATTGAAAAAGATTTAACTTTCTTAAATAAAAGTGATAGAACTTTTAAACAAATAAACACAATATCGAATTTTTCAAGAATTCAATCATCAAAAAATATAAATAATAAATCTCAAAAATCAAATAATATATTTGAAAGATTATTTAATGATGCAGAAATTAAAAGAATAACATATAGAAGACCTTGTCATTTTAGTTCAACTTTAAGAAATAAAACTTTAAAAAGTATTGATAATAACTCAATTTCAAGTAATTATAATTCATTTAATTTTACAAATGTGACAATGTTTTCAAATAGTTCAAATGGAAATGATAAAGAAAGTAATTATAATAATAGTTATATGTATAGGAAAAATTTAATTAATTTAAGTCCTATTTCTTTTTCTCATAATAATTCAAAAATAAATCAAAAAAATTATATTAACTTTCATAAAAAAAATTATTCTCAAATACAAAATAAATATGTAAAAGATTATAAACCATATATAATTAAAGAAGAAGAAAATAATTCAAATAAGAAAACTTCAAATAAGAAAAGAAGAATAAAATTTAATACTATTAATACTTTGAATGAAAGAGAAAAAAAAGAAAATATACAAAAAAATAAAAAAATATATCATCAATTTAAGGATAAAAAAATAACAAATATTCAAGAAGGAGATTTATTATTAGAAGGAATTAGAAATGAAGCTTTTCAAAATTTATTTGTTCAATTAAATGGAAATAATCAAGCACAAGAATTAAATGAAAAGAATATAAATTTAGAAAAAATACCTTCATTAGTTTTATATGATATTGAACCAATCACATATGAAATTTATAAAAATAAAAAAACATATTCTTCTAATGAATTTATTACAGAAATGAAAAATATTTTTAATACTTTATCAATGGAAGAAAAAAGAAATATAATTTCTTTATATAGAAATCCAAATTATCAAATTCCATTTAATAATTCCTATAATATTAATTCACCAAATTGTGAAAAAAGGAAAAAAAATATTAATCATTTTAATACTAAACAATTAAATTATTTAAGTACATATAGGAAATTAAATACTAATATTGTAAAATATTTAAATAAGAAAAATAATAATAAATTAAATTATTATAATACAATTAATCAAAAAACTAAAAATTCAAGTCTTGATAAATTTAAAATAGGAACTCAAAAAACAAGAAATTTTTATTATATTAATTAATTAATTTATTTTTCTCAATTAAAAAATTAATATAATTACATATTTATTATATTTATAATATAACATTTAAGAATAAAATAAAATATAAAAAAATGAGTGGAAAAGATGAATTAGATCCAAATGTTGAAGTAGAAAATAAAGAAGATAAAAATATTGCAGAAAATAATAAAAATTCAGGAAAAAATGGAGAAAATGTTAATAATCTTCCAATTAGAGCTTATTTAGATAAAACTGTAGTTCCTTTAGTCCTTCAAGGAATGGCTGAAATTGCTAAAGAAAGACCTGAAAATCCTATTAAATATTTAGCTGATTTTCTTATGAAACATGCCAATGAGAAATAATATTTTTACTTTAAAAACAAAAATAAAAATATCTTATTTATAAATCAAAAATTTTGATTATAAAATTTTTAAATAAAATAAAATCAGTTATTTTTTTAATTTTTAAAAAAATAATTTATTAAAAAATAAAAAATTTATTTTTGAATTTAATTAAAATGTTTAGTTTTCTGTTTTCTTCCTTTTTTATGATATTTAACTGGTTTAATACTTTTATCATTTTTATCACTATTTAAATAGGTATTTTTTTTCAGATTATTTTTAATAATATCACTAGAATTATCATCATTACTTTTTTTATCATCATCATTAATAAAAATAACACCATTATTTTCATTTCCAATAATATTATCATCATTACTATTTTTTTCTTTAATTTCATTTTTTAATTTTCTACTATCATCATTATTTTTTTCATCATTAAAAGAGACTTTTTTATTATTATTAATTAAACACTCCTTTAAAATTTCATCAACACTTTTCTCATGAACTTGATTATTTTTATTATGAATATCACAAGTATATTTTAAATGTAAATCATATTCACATTTAGGGACTAAAATATTACAATAAGGACATTCTTCTGTTTTACTTCCGCAAATATATTCATGATCATTTAAACATTCTAAAGGTAAAGATAAATCACAATATTTACAATTAACTAATCGTTCAGAACATGTTTTTTTATGTTCATTTATTAATTTTTCACCCATTTCTTTCCCGCAAAATTCGCATTTTACTTTTAAATGTGATTTATTTTTGTGTTCTTCATATTCGTCTATTTGAATTGGTTCTTCACATATTGAACATTTTCTAGTGTTTTTTTCACAAAATCTTTGATGTAGAATTATTATATTTAATGAAATATCTTTTCCACAATTTGAACATTTTTTGGTTGACATGTATTAAATTTTTTTAATTTTTTTAAATTTATTTCAAATGATAGAAATATTTTATAAATTTAATTTACCAAATTTATTATATATTAAAATAGGTAAAAAAATTATTTTTTTATTATTTTTTGAATAAAAAAGATTTTTAAAAAATTATATTATTATATAATTTAAATGATTTTTACAAATTAGTATTTACATTTTACAAAAAAAGTTATGAAATAATTATGATGATTTGTTTAATTTTGCTTCTTCTTCTTTTCTTCTTTTTTCTTTTTCTTTCCTTAATTTCTCTTTATATATATTATATTGTTGTTGTTTATTTTTTTTTTGTATTGATTCATCTTGAAGATAATTTAATTTTTTTTTAAATTTTTTTAATTCTTCTTCAAATTCAATTTGATTTGATATTAAAGAAATATGAGCTTTGATTCTATTTGTTTCTACATTAAAATCTTTATTTATTCCTCTATTTAATTTTTCTGCTTCGTCTAATAAAATATTTTCTCTTCTATTATCTTCATATTGAGTTATTAATAATCTATTTTTTATTAATTTTTTAAAATGTTCTTCTTGAAGTGACTTATTTTTATGTAATAGTTGTTCTTTTTTTTTATCAAATTCTTCTTTCCTAATTGTTATTTTTTCTATTTTTTTTAATATTTCTTTTCTTTTTTTTTCATTTTCTTTTTCTAATTCTTTTATTCTTTCTTCTTTTTCTTCTAATTTCATTTTATTATTTTTCTTTTTCAATTTTTTTTTATATATATTATCTTTCATTGTAAAATACTATTGTTTATTAAATTTATTTTTACATATCCTTGATATTTTTTTATTGTTTTCTGTTCCTTTTCTTTTTCTTCTTCCTCTTTTTGAGATAAATATCTTTTTAAACTTTGATTATATTTAATAATATTTTTTTCAAGTTTTTTTGAATATTGTTCTTTAGCTTCTTCTTTATATTTATTATGTCTTTCTTCAATTAATTCCACTATAATTTATTTATAAATTTAGAAAATACTTTTATGATACATATTTCTTTCTAATTTTAATCTTTCTTCTTCTTGCTTATATAAAAATACTTCTAAATTTTGAGAAACATTTTCTGTTTTTTGTTTCATTAAATTTCCTTTTCTTTCCTTTTCTTCACTTTTTAATCTTTTATTTATTTCAATATTTCTTTGTAATATTTCATCTTTTTCTCTCATTTTTTTTTGTAATTCTTTATTTTTAATTTTATATATTTTTTCATTTTGTTTTTTATATTCATTTAATTTTTCTTTGTATTTTAATCCTATATTTTTCCATTTACTTTTTATTCCATTTATTATTTTTTGATGTCTACTTTCAAGCTCAAAATTATCTAACATTTTATTATAATCATAATCATTAATTCTTTTTACATCTTCTAATACTATATCAAATTGAGAACGATTCTATTTTCAATAAATATTTTATTTACTTTTTTTAATGTTCTAAACTTATTAATTTCCATGAAAATTTATTTTTATTTATATATAAATTTATAATATTTTTTTGTTTTTGATTTAAAAAATATTATTGAAAAATCATTAATGTATTATGAAAAATAATTTCAATTTTTTGAATAAGAAAAAATTAAAAAATTTAAGGATATATTAAAATAAAAAACGTTTTTTTAGGAAAACAAAATTTTCAATAATTCTAATAATTGATAAAAATAAAAATTTTCATATTTACTCATTAATATAAATAACAGTGAAAATTTAATAAAAATGGGGCTAAGTCATTCATGTTCAAATTGTTGTGGTTCAAATTGTTGTAATAACGTAAATTATTATTAAAAATATATAGATTAAAACAAAATTACATAATAATTCAAGTATTGAAAATGATAATAATACTAATAAAGCTCCTCAAATTATTCAATCATATGATGCTAAAAATAATTATTTTTACTTACTCCAGAATATAATTTTAATACAATCAAAATTCAGACAAACTAAATCTTTAGGTAAATTTTACAGATTAAAAGAAAATTACAAAAAAGAAAATATTAATAATAATTTAATCGAATTATCAGATAATGAAGATTCATTTTCAAATGTTTCAAGATCATATTCAAATAATTCAAATAATAATGGAATAAGTCATAATAATACTATTAATTTTAATAATATAAATTCCAATGGAAAATTAGTTAATAATGTAATTAATCATGAAGAATCATCTTTAAAAATGAAAGGTCATTTTCTATTAAAAACTAATAAATTTACACATAAAGGTTATTTAAAACAATTAACAATATCAGAAACAAATGAAGATTCAAAAAAAAAAACAAAAACAATAAAAGAAGGTTTTGGTATATTAACATGGGATGATAATTTTAAATTATATGGAATATTTAAACAAAATGACATAAATGGAATGGCAAAATTTATAAATCCAACAAATACAACATTATTTGAAGGAGAATATGAAAAAAACAAACCAAAAGGATATGGAATATATAAAACTATAAATGGTTATTCAATAGAAGGAAATTGGAATAAAAATCATATAAATGGAATTGGAATAGAAAAATGGAAAGATGGTTCATTTTATCAAGGAGAATATAATAATAATAAAAAAGAAGGAATTGGATATTATAAATGGAAAGATGGAACAATATATGAAGGTGAATTTTTAAATGATCAAATGAATGGTTTTGGTATAATAACTTATATTAATAATGATAAATATGAAGGTCATTTTTCAAATGGATTAATGAATGGTTATGGTGAATTTACTTGGAATAAAAAAATGAAATTTATTGGGAATTATGTTAATGAAATTAAAGAAGGTTTTGGAATTTATATTTGGGATATTATTTCATTTGAAGTTTATCTTGGTTTTTGGAAAAATGGAAAAATGAATGGTTTAGGAGTTAAAATTAAAGGGAATATTGTTAAATATGGTTCTTGGAAAGATGGTAATAAAGAATTTTGGTTAAAAGATTCAGAAGAATTAATAAATTATTATAAAAATGGCACTAGAACAAAAAGAAGTGGAGAACTTTCTGTTTATCATAGTAATATTATTAAGAGAAGTATAACTAGTTATGATTTTCAAAATCAAAATGTTTATTTGGATTTAATGGTTAAATCTGTTGATTTTTTAAAAAAGTTTATAATTGGGAATTATTTTTCTGATGATAAAACTTATAAATTTATATAAATGAATTAAACAATTAATTAATATTGGATGTCATTTATTATATGTATTTTATATTTGTAAATCCAATATTATTATTTAATTTCATATTTTTTATTATTTTTCAGATTGTTATAAAAAGACAAAAAATATTTATATTAAAACATTAAAAAATTGATTTAAAAAATCTTTTTATTTTTTACAAATAAAATAAATGGAAAAATTAATAATAAAAAATAAATTAAATGTCAAAAAAAATTTCCCCTTCAATAAATCCAATAAATTCAATAAGATTAAACCCAAATAGAATAATAAATAAAGAATATTTAAATTCTTTAAAAGACATATATATATGTCCAATATGTAAAAATATATTAATCAATCCTACAGACTGTGAAGAATGTGGACATTCATTTTGTAATGATTGTATAATGAAAAATGAATGTCCATTTAAATGTAAGAAAAAAATATTAAAACAATCAAGTATGGCAATTAAAAATATGTTAAATAAATTAATTTTTAAATGTGAAAATAAAGGTTGTAATGAAGAAATTCCTTATTTAAATGTAAAATCACATGATGAAACTTGTCCTTTTTTAATTATAACTTGTCCAAATGAAAAATGTGGTAAAAAATTACCTAAAAAAGATTTAGAAAAACATATTAAAAATGAATGTAAATATGCATTAATACAATGTAAATACTGTAAATTTTTATTTCCTAAAAATAAAATAAATGAACATGAAAATATTTGTAATAAAGCATATAGAAGTTTAACTGGTGATAGAACTATTGATTTTGGGGAAATTGATACTAAAAAATATTTAGAAGCTTTGTCAATGAATATTTCTAGGATGTTAAAGGATAATAATGTTAAAAGTTTCGTTGGAAATAATGAAAAATTTTCTTTTGGTTTAAATGAAAATGAAAATAGTAAAGAAATTAATGAAGGAAGTTATAATTTAAAAAGTGAAGTTTTGGGAAGTAATATTAAAGAAGAAATTTCTACTAATGTTAAAGATAATTTAAATCATTTTGAAAAGAATATTGAAAATTTAAATGAAAATATATCTCAAATTAAAACTTTAGTTACTTCTCTTAAAAGTCTTAATAAAAATATAATAAATGAAACAAATTTTAATTTGTCTCAATCATTAAATAATCAAGATAAAGAAATAATAAAAGAAATATTAAATGGAAATTATAATTATATAGAACAACTAATAAATAAAATGGAAAAAAATGTAAAATCTTCTCTTAAAAATTTAAATGTAAATATAATAAATATTTTTAACGAAAAAAAACCATCAAATGAAATAATAAAAAAATATATTTCTGAATCCCATAAAAAAATATCAAATATAAACATAGATAAAAAAACTGAAACAAAAATAACAAATAAAATAATAAAAGAAGGAATAACATACGTTCCAGAAGAATATTTTAGAAATAAATTAGATCAATTAATAAAATTAATAGAACAAACAAATTTTAAAATTGAAGGATTTAAAGTTTCATTTACAACAGATATACAAGAATACACAGAAAATTTAGAAAACATTATTTCAATTACTGCAACAGTCGAACAATCATATACTGAATTTGAAATTGAAGAAACTTTAGATGAAAATGGTCATGTTATTGAAAAAAAAGAAATTAGAAATCCGGCACAAAGATCTTATAGATCTTTAAGTTTTATTCATTTAAATGAAAATAATTTTAAAGAACTACAAAATAATATTCAAAAAATTGTTGATGAGAATAATAAAAGAAATTTTGAACAAATGAAACTTATGTATGAAAAAGAAATGGAAGAAAGGAAAAAAGAAAATGAAGAATATTTTAGTAATTCAGATGATGAAAATATTGAAACTAATATTAAAAAAGAAAAAATAGTTGATAATAAAAAAAAGAGAGTAGTTAAAAAAATAAATAAAGAGATAGAAGAAGTTCCTATTTCTTATAGTAATAATTTTAATATTAATGGAATTAATAATATTAATTTAATTCAAAGTTTAGAAAATAATAAAGAATTATTAAATAAACAAAAAAATAAAATAATTGATGAAATGAAGAATAATAATGAAGAAACTAAAATAAATTTACAAGATACAATATCAAATGGTCTTGTTAAAGTATCTAAAGGAATGACTGGAATAAATACAGAAATTGATATAATAAAAACAAATATTAATGAAATTCAAAAAATAATGAATGAAGAATTTAATAATATATCAAAATTAATAAATGAAAATAAAATAAATAAAAAAAAAAATAATTACATAAAGGAAAAAAATGAAAATAAATTTATTCATAAAGATTTTCCTATTGATGATAATAAAATTGAATATATTACTAAAGATGATAATATTGATGATAATAAAAAAGAATTAATTTCTAAAAATATTCTTATTGATAATAATAAAAAAGAAAGTAATTATTTAAAAGAAAAAAGAAAATATAAATTAAGTAAAAAATCAAGAGAAATAAGAAGTGGTCCATCAAATGATGAAATAATAAAAAATATTGATACAGAAAATCCTAAACTTGAAGAATATTTAGATAATGAAATTCACAATAAAAAAAAATCAAATATAATCAAAGAAGATATAATAGAAGAAGAAAATGAAGATAATAAAAATGAAACTATTAATATAATAAAAAAAAATAAAAATGTAAATAATATAGAAGAAACAAATATAAATATAGTCAATAATGACAATATTCAAAATAACTCTTCAATAGATGAAACAAAATACAATGAAAATAATATAAATGATTATTCATCATTATTAAATACTCTTCAAAAACAAATAAATTCATTTAATACATTAACAGAAAATATACCATCAAATAATAAATTAGATGCTTTTAAAAATTCAATGATAAAAGAATATGATGTAAATTTATTAAATTTTGGTAAAGATATAGAAGAAAATTTAAATGACAAAATGAAAACAATGTTCAGTATAAAATGGTGTAATGATTGTGAAAAAATAGATTATTTTTATGGATTTTTACCATGTTTCATATGTAAAAAAGAAAATTGTAAACAATGTATAATTTTATGTACTCAATGCAAACATTTAATATGTAAAAAATGTGGAATATGTCCTAAATGTGGTAAAAATATATGTTTAAATTGTAGAGAATCACCTCACAAAAAATCATTTGATAATTGCATATAAAATTAAAATTTTAAATTTACTTATTAATATAATATAAAAATAAAAAAAAAAATAAAAAAATAAATAAATAAAAATTTCCATTCATTCAATATATTATTTATCAAAATTCCTATTTAAATCAAACCAATTTTACTAGCAATTTCAGAAGCTTCACTTCCTTTAGGTAATTTAATAAAAGCTTTTTTTCTTCCTAAAATAGTATTCATAGTATTTACTCTTTGAGGAGTAACTCCAAAACCTTCTTTAAAAGCTTTTTTAATTTCTTGTTTATTAGCTTTTTGAGCAACATAAAAAATAATAGTATTCTCATTTTCCATTTTTTTATAGAATCTTTCACTTGAACAAGGTGCTAATAGAATTTGATATCTATCCCAAGTCTTTTCTCTTTCTATTGATTTTTTTATTACTTTTGGTTTTCTTTTTAATTGAAGTAATGATCTTTTTGATCTTTTGAATGATGGAGTTTTTCTATATGCTTGATATTTGACTAATCCATTTCTTCCTTTTTTTATTATATTTGCAAATTTTTGAGCTCTTGGTTTTTTTGGTTTTAATTCTTCTTTTTTTTCTGCGTCTGACATTTTATATCTTTAAATAATTAATATTTAATTATTTTTTTTATTTAATAAAAATATTATTTATTTATTTATTTAATTTTATTTTATTTTATTTTTTTTTTGAGTTTTTTTTTTGGAGGTTTTTTATATTTTAGGCAAATATATCTTCGGGGTTTTCTTCTATTTGTGGTTGGTTTATGATTGATGATTTATTTCTTTTTTTAATAAAATTCTTTTTTGGTTTGATATGATTATTTGGACTATTTGTTATTTTATTATTATTTGAATTAAATATATTGTTTGTATTATTTATTTTATTTGTTGTGTTAAATGAATTATTATTATTTATATTATTTTTTACATTAAAAAATTGATTATTTGTTTCAATATTATTATAATTATTATTTAGATTAGGATTATTATCATTAAATATATTATTTTTTATGTTTGAATTTATATTTTTCGTATTGTCATTATTATTTGATTTAAATATATTTTTGTTTTTATTATTTGATACTTTGAATTTATTATTATTTTGATATGCATTTTGATTAATATTTGGATTAAAAATATTTATTTTTTGTTTTTCATTAGTTGTTATATTTTGTTTAATAACATTATTTATTTGATTATCATTATTAGTATTGTTTATTTTATTATTGTCAATTAATATTTTATTTTCTTCTTTAAAAATATTATTTTTTTTCATATCTTTATTAATATTTGGTAGTGGTTTATTTATAGTTTTGATTTTTGGAGGAGATTTATTAATAATATTTTGTTTAATTGATACAGATTTTATTTCTTCAATCTCTTCTTTATTATCAATAATATTATCTTTTTCTTTATTTTCAATATATTCATTTATAAATTTTGCCATATTTTGAAGATGCTCTGTAATTGACTTATTTTTTTCTTCTAATATTTTAATTTGTTTATCTTTTTCTTTATTTGAATTTTGTAAATTTTTAATTTGTGAATTTAAAAATTCAATATTAATATTTCTCATTTTTAACTCATTTATTTCTTGATTTTGTTGTTCAATTTGTTGTTGATATATTTTAATTTCATTTTCTAAAGATAAAATTTGTATATTTTTATTATCAATATCATCTTTATAAATAATAATTTCATTTTGTAAAGAAATTAATTTTTCTTGATTTTCTTCTTTTTCAATATTTTCTAATTCATTTAAATTAATATCAATATTATTATTTTCATAATTAATTTCATTAGAAAAAATAGGATTATGATAAGGAATTTTTTTATAATATAAATTATTATTATTATCAATATTATTTATATTATAATTTTTATTTTTATTTTTATTTGTAATTATTGGTATTTTATTAATTTGTTTTTCATCTTTTTCTTCTTCTTCATAATTATCATCATCAATTAAATTTTGAGAAGTTTTTTCATCTTCATTTCCATTTGCTCCATCTTTATTATCATAAATATTTTTATTTTCAATATTTTCATCTTCATATTCTTCATTATTATATTCATTATCTTTTTCTTCTTCTTTTGAATTCTCAAAAATATTTATTCCTATTTGATTATAATTATTTTCATTTGATTCATAAATATCATTTATTAAATCAATTTGTTTACTTCCATTTTTATTTTCTAAATCTTGATTGTCAATATTATCTTCTAAATTATTATTATTATCATCAAACTCTCTATTTTGATTCATTATTTTAGTTAAAATAAAAAAATAATATATATTTTTAATCTATTAAAAATGATATTAGTGGATTGATCAAAATATTTAAAATTTAATTAAATATTGAAAAATTAAAAAATGAAGTTTAGAGGAAAAAAAAAATATTATAAAGAAGAAATTTTAGATCCTTGTTTACATTTGGAAGAAAGAGTTAGAAAAAAATTAATTCGTAGATACGATAAACCACTTTGGTATCATGATGTTAAAATGATAAATGATATAATATATAATGAAAAAACACATTTCGTTGAATTATTTAAAGAATATTTAATATATGAAGATATAAATGAATTTTTAAAAAGATTTTATAATACAAATGAAATTTCTATTAAATTACCTAAAATTTTATTATTTTATGAAAAATACTCAAAAATATATGCAAATTATACTGTAATACCAGAATCAAAATATATGTATAAAAATATAAAAAGAAAACAAAAAATGATTGATCAAATGCATAATAATAATATTGAAAGTGATGAAGAAGATGAAGAAGGAGAAGGTGAAGATTTACCAAATAAAATATTTAATTCAAAAGCTTTGGAATCAATTAATAGTTTTACTATGAGTATATATAGTAATTATTCTCAAAGTTTAACATCAAAAACTGAAACAAGTGTTAATAATTTAATAAATAAAATTGATAAATATGAAAGAAATGCTGAAAAAATTAAAAATAATAATAATAATAAAAATAGGAAAAGTAATAATAATAATTTAAATAAAAATAAATTAACGAATTGTAATACAGGAAAACCATATTATAATCAAAAAAATACAATTATTCAAATAGGTGATTCAATAAATAGAAGAGTAATTTCTGCAATATTTACTCCTAATAATAGATCAAAAATTAAGGATAAAATTATAAATAAGAAAAATTCAAATAATAAAAATATATGTACTCAAAATATAAAAAATAAAATAGCTTTAAAAGAAAATAAAAATAAAGATAATAAAATGATTATGTCAACTATAACTGCAATTTCTCCAAGAATTTTAAATGGAAGAATTTTATCATCTTTATCATCTGGACCATCTTCAAATAAAAATATATTAAATAAAAAAAATTGTCTTAGTCCAACAATAAGTACAAATAATAGTAGAAGAGAATCAAATATAAGGAAAATATTTTCAAATAAAAATCAAAATACTCATAGAGATTATTATACTTCAAAATTATTTTCAAATAAAAATGAATTTTTAAAATCAAAAGGAATAATTATTAATTCAAATAAAAAAAGTAAATCAAATTCAAAAAATAAAGATAATAATTCAATAATAAATAATTATCATATTATAAATAATATACAAGGGGGGAGTACACAAATAAATATATATACAGGAAATGATTTGATTAATTCTCTTCATTTACATGCAAATTCAGTATTTAATTCTTCTAATTTTCAAAGTAAAACTTCAAGATCTCCAATCCATAGAAAAAATAATAGTAATAATATTACTTATAATAATAATAAACAAAAATCAATTTCCAAACCTAAAAAACAAAAATTTGATTTAAATTTAAGAAAAATTATTCATAAACAAATTATTGATTCTGAAGCTTCTTCAGATAGGAATAATATTAATAAAAATTTTTTTGAAAAATTAGGAAAGTATTTTAATCAAATTAGTAAAAATGAAAATAAAATTAATTCTACTTCTATAAATAAATTTTCAATTAATGAAAGTAAATTAATTGCTAAAATAATTAATAAACATCCTAGTTTTGTTAAAATGAATCATAAAAAAGTTTCTAATGAAAAAAATAATAAAAATCAATATAATAAAAATTCAAATATAAATCATAATATAAATCAAACAAATTCAAAAATTAAAAATAGAAGTAATTCTAATTTTAATAATGAAAAATTAACTTTAAAAAATATAGATATTCATAAATTACTAAAAGGAAATCATTTTACTTTACATTCTGATAGAGCAAATAGAAAAAAAATTAATTTTAAGTAAGATTTTCTTTTTACTAATTATTTTTTTAATTTTTTAATACAAAATATATTTTAAAAAAACGAAAATTTTTCAATTTTAAAAAAAATTAATTAATAACATGAACTAAAAATGGAAAGAATTTAATTAATAAAATTAAAAAATGGATGATAAAGATCTTCTAATAGAAAAAATGGAAACTAAAATATGTCAATTAACAAGAGTAGTCTTTCATTTAAATAATAAATATTTAGATAGTCAAGCAACGATTGAATCAATTGCTTTATCATATGATAAAGAAATAGAAAATATTGTAAGAGAATCAAATTTAACAATTAAAAAATTAAAAAATAAAGTTAATGAATTACAAGATAATAATAAATTTGAAGAAAAATTAAAACAATTACAACAAAAAATTGAAGAAAAACAAAATGAATTTATTAATCAATTTAATCAATATAAAAATGATACAATTGAAAATGAAAAAAAAATGGTTTCTGATTATGAAGAAAAAATAAGGAAAATGACTGAAGAATTAAATAATTTAAGAAATTCTTCTCAAGAAGAAATTAATAAAATTAAAAATGATTGTGAAAATGAGTCTAAAAATTATAATGATGCTAAAAAAAGAATTGAACAAGAATTAGAAGATTTAAAAAATAAACATCAAAATGAAATTAATGAATTAAATAAAAAAAATAATGATTCATTATTACAAAAAGATAAAATAATAAATGATTTAAAGAAAGAAAATTCTCTTAAAAATACAAATTCTATTAAATTGACAAATGAATATAATTTAATGAAGAAAGATTATGAAAAATATAAAATTTTAATAGTAGAATTACAAAAAAAAGTAGAAACTTTAACTAAAGAAAATCAAGATTTTCTTTATTTGAAAATGACTAATAATGAAGAAATTAAAAAACTTCAAGATGATAATAAATTATTATATGATCAAATTAAATTATTAAGAGAAAAAGAACAAAAATTAATTGAAGCAGAATCCCAAATACAACAAAAAAATTTAGAAATTACAAATTTACAAAATTTACAAAATTCAAATTTAGAAGAAGTTGAAAAACAGAAAAAAAATTATGAAGATAAAATTAAAAAATATGAATCTGATTTAAAATTAAGGGAAGATGATAACAAAAATTTAAAAAATGAAAATATAAAAATTAATAAATCACTAGAAGAATTACAAACCAAATTTAATAATGGAAATAAATCAATTGAAGAATTACAAAATAAATATAATGAAGAAATAAATAAATTAAAAGAACAATTAAATTCAAAAAATGATGAATTATCAAATTTAGAAGGTTTTAAAAATAAAATTTATCAAATGGATAAAGAAAAAACAGATTTAAACAATAAATTATTAAAACTTACAAATGATAATGAAAATAATCAAAAAGAAATTTCTGATTTTAAAAAACAAATCGAGCAAAATAAAAAAGAAAATGAAGATTTAAAAAAACAAATAGAACAAAATAAAAAAGAAAATACTGACTTAAAAAAACAAATAGACCAAAATAAAAAAGAAAATGATAATCTAAAAAAACAAATTGATACTTCAAATAAAGAAAAAGAGGACTTAAAAAAGCAAATTGACACTTCAATAAAAGAAAATGAAAATTTAAAAAAACAATTAGAAGAAAATAAAAAAGAAAATGAAAATAAATCATCTTTAGAAAGTAAATATAGAGAAGAATTAGATAGAGTAAATTTCAATCATACATTATCAATTAATGAATTACAATTAAAATATGATGGAGAAATTTCAAATTTAAAAATAGAAAATATGAAATTAAAAGGTAATAATAATAAAGTAACTGAATATGAAGAAGCAATAAAAACTTTAAAAAAACAAATTTTAAAAAAAGATGAAGAAAGAAATAAAAAAGAAGAATATTTTAAACAATATCAAATGGAAATTTTTACAAAAATGAAAAAAGATTTTATGGAAGCTATGGATATTTTACAACAAAAAAATCAACATTTAGAAAAAGAAATTGATGAACTTGAAGGCTATATTTCAAGTAGACCTCCAAGAGAAGAAGATTTAGAAACAATTTCAAAATTAAATAATGAGTTAGAAAATAAAGAACAAGAATTAAATGAATTAAAGGAATTATTAAATCAAAATGGTTTATATAATACTAAAAAATTAAAACTGTTAAATACTAAAGATAAAAAACCTAAATATACTAATGCAAGTTATGGAATGATTTTCTCAAAAAAATAAGTATATGATATATAGTATTTTTTTATATAATATATTATTCTTTAAAAAAAAAATTTATAATTAAATAATAGATTAATTTTAAATTAAAAGGAAATCAATATTTTTTAATTAATCATAAAAACTAACAACATTATAAATAATAAATGTATATTTAATTTTTATTTAATAAATAAATTTTATCATGATGGCATTAAAAAACCAATCATATCTAAATTTCCAACAATATCATTTAAATAAAATATAATATTATATTGAATCTTAATATAATCATATAAGAAAAAATAAAACACTTTTGATAATCAAACAATTATTAAATAAAATTAATTAATAAGGGATTATTACCTTTTTAATACTTTATATTATATAACAAAATATTAATCATTCCCATCATTGGAAAAATTAATATTTCTTATATTAATATTAGAATCAACACTATTATTATCAAAAAATAAATCAAAATCATTAATATCAAAAGATAATAAATTATCATTTATATTTTTAATTTCTATTTCTTTTTTAAATGGAAAATTTTTGATAAAATGATAAATATTATGATTATCACAATAATATTCGATTAAATTATCTTGATCTAATGGAAATAAACACTAAATATTACAAATTATTTTTACACTTTTATTTGAACATATAATCATTGATTTATCTAAATATATTTTAATTATTTGAAGTTGTGAACCACATTTTGGACACAATGCATTTAAGGTGCTTTTATCATTTGCAAAATTTTTTTTTGAAGATGAGAAAATCTTTATTTCATTCATTTGCCTAATAAATTTTAATATTTATCATATGTGTCATCTATATATATTTAAAAATTATTTATTATTCATCCAAATTAATCAAATATTTTAATAATAATAAATTAAAATTTTTTTTATGAGAATCATAAAAATGGAAAATTTAATTATTGAAAAAATTGATCAAGGAAAAATAATATTATTATCATTTTCTTTAATCTCATCATTATTCATAATTATTTTATATTTTTTTCACGAAAACCTTAGAACATTTATTTACAAATTATCATTTATCATAGCAATATCTGAATTATTTAATATAATTCCTCAATTTTTTGAATATAATGATAAAACAAAAAATATAATTAATGTTTGTATAACATTTTCAGATTGTTTAACTTTATTAACTTTGTTTCAATTTAGTATAGAAATTTATAATTATCTTTATAATAATACAAATGTAAAATCCTATAACTTATTTTTATTTATAATAAGTATTATTTATTCATTTGTAATAAAATTAATTGGAATTTTATTTAAAGAAAATGAATTGCCAAGGATAGATTTATTTAATGAAAAAAAAAAAATAATAAGTTATATACATTCTATAATAATTACAATTTTTAGTGTATTAAATTATATTTTTATTTTTTTAATAAAAAAAAAAATATATCAATTATCAAATAATGATATTTTAAATGGTTGGAAAGTTTTTTCAATAGTTAATAATTTAACTAATTTTCCATTTATAGGAATTATTAATTGGTTTTTTTTATGGATTGGTTATGTAGTGTCCTTTTTTTCTAATAATCCAAGATTAATAGGTATTTTTTATTGTTTAAATGAAATATTTTTATGTTTAAGATGTTTTTTATTATTCATTTTATTTATAACATCACAAAAAGTAAAAGAAAATATATACACATCAATAAAAAATTTTTTAAAGCCAATGAATATTAATATTGAATTTCAAACTCAATATGAATAATATATTTTCTGATTGTTTTTTTGAATATTTTTGTTTTAAATATATTATATTTTTTATATTTGAATTATATCAATAAAAAAAATTATATTCTGTTTGAAAATAATTTAATTTTTTATTTATATTTATTTTTTGAAATTTTCAGATAAAAATTTGTAATATATATATTGATGCTAACTTAAATTTAAATAACAAAAATAATTTTTTTTGGTTTATTGTATTTTTGTATTTTTTGAAGGTATTGGTAATTTATCATCATTTATAATTTTATATATAATTTTCATTTATTTGATTTATATTTATTTCATTTATATCTTTTTTTTTTAATAAATTTTCAACATCAATTTTTTTGGCATTTAAAAGTTAATTTTTTATTTATTTGATTATCATTTGTTATTCCTAATAAATTAGCTATTTAATCAGTTAAACTTTTTTTATCTTCTTTTAAATTTTCATTTTTAAGATAGAATTGTATTTTAATTTCATTATTATTATTATTAATAGTATTTTTATTTGAATTTGATAAAGAATAATCATTTTGTTTAAAAGGTATTATTTTTCTTTTTATTGAAGGGTGATAATAAATAAATAATATCCAAAATTTTTCTATAGGTTTATTATGAATATATGATTTTTTTCTTCTCTTATTATTTTGATTCATTTAATTTTTCTTTTTTATTTATGGTAATTTAGAATAAATATAATGAATTGAATATTTAAATATTGAATTGTCATTTTTTTGTTTTTTTCTTTTAAATAACTTTTTTCTTTATTAATATCATTAATATCATAATTTAATCTTTATTCTTTTTTATTATCTTTTATTATAAATGTTTTATTATTAATGTTTTAATTTATTTTAAATAAATTTGATTGTTGTAATTTGAAATTATTTTCATATGTTTCATATACATTTTTTCTATTTTTTCTTAATGAATTTATTACAGTTTTGTTTTCTATATTTGAACTTCCTCTTTTATAATTATTTAAATTATTTAAAAAATTGTTCATAATAATCATGATTAAATTTTCCTAAAATTAATATAATAAATGAAAAATAGTTTTATATTGTTTTTTTTCCTTATATCTTTTTTTATTTTTATTTTTTTTAATTTAATAAAATTGAATAATTATTCACTTTTTGCTCTAATTGTTGGACTAAATTAATTTGCAAACCAAATTCTTTTTTGTTTTAAACCTTTTTTTACTTTTATTTTTATTTTTATATTTTATCTTTTTCATTAACAATATATTATTTTTAATTTTTTTAAATAATAATATATAAAATTAAAATAAAGGAAAATTTAACTTGATGAAAATAAAGAATTTTTAATATTATTATATATCATAAATATTCTTTTT
>JAJJLH010002150.1:0-40247 GCA_023806865.1 Isotricha sp. YL-2021a | reverse complement strand
AATATTTATATGATTGGTGGAATTGAACCTATTATTCCTCTTTTTGAATTTCTTTCTTTATTTAATCAGAATGAAAATGAGGATAATAAAAAAAATTGTATAGAAATTTTAAATGATTTATTAATGTTAATTGAAATATTAAAACAATCAGAAAAAAATAGATTATATATTAAAGAAACAAATTTTTATAAAATAATTAGTTTTTTTCTTGAAAATATTCCCAATAATATCATAAATGAAAGCAATTTCCTTCAATTTTTATTTGATTCAACTAAAAAAGATAAAATAAATGAAATTTCAGATGATAATAATTTTTATAAATATATTATTTTCAATTTTAAATTAGTTGAAAAATTAAATAATGAAAATAGAGAAAAATATTTTACATTTCTTTCAAAAGGATATTTATATGAAAAAATCAAAGAAAATTTATATTTACCAGATATTTTAATGTATATGAAAGATTATGAAGTTATTACTCCAGTTATGAATGAATTTCTACGCCAATTTTATTTCCTTTTAAGAGAAAAAATAGAAAAGAATGATAAAAATTCTATAACCTATTTTTTTAAATTACTATGTGAGAAATATCATCCTGAATTAAATAATTTAATTTTTAAATTAATTAATGTTATGATAAATGATCCTAATTTTAATTTTGTAGAAGTATTTCAAATAAATTTTAGAGATAATATCATATCATTTTTAATTAAAGAAAAAAGAGTTAATATGAGAATTAAAATGATTAAAATAATAAAAATTTTAACTGAAAAATATCCAAATGATTTAAATAATGGTTCATCTTTGGAAATAAATCAATTAACAGATTTTTTAATAAATTATTATAGAATTGATGAATTTCCTCAAAAAGGTATTGATTTTGCAAAAGAAAAGTTTAAAATAAGACCTGATAAAAATTTTGATATTTTTTTTATTGAATATATGAACATTTTATTAAGATATATATTTATTGAATTAGTTGATTTAGATAAAATTGGAGAAATTTCTTTAATTGATCCTTATAAAGAATATAATGATGATTTTATTTTTGGAGTAATGAAAAAAATATATAAATATAATTTTAGTGATGAATATGCAAAAAATGTTTTAATTCAAAATAAATTTGTAAACCAATTTCAAAAATTATTATATTATCAAATTGTTATACTTGATAATTATCAAAATGAAGAATTTAAAAAAAAAATATCTGATTTTCAAGATTATATTTTAAGAAAACTTTATTTAAATAACATGAATTATATTAACTCAAATCCAATAAAATTTTTAAAAAAATCCTTTATTGAAACTTTTTTATTTTATTATAAAGAAGAAAATAAAGGAAAAATTAAAGAAAATTATTCTATTGATTATTTAAATATATTAATAAATAAATTTAAACAAGAAATATTTGTCTATATTTCAAAAGTTTATGGTTCTAAAACTAAAAATGAAAAAAATGATGTACATTCTATTTATTCAAATATAATGAATAAAATTAATGAATTTATAAAAGATTATAATACTCATCCTAATACTCAATTGAAAATTGATTATGAAAATCTTTCATTTTTAGATTCATTTATAATTGCTTGTATAATTTCAAAAAATAGTGAATTAATACTTTCAAACAAAAAAGAAGTTCTTTCAAATATTATAAATAAATTATATGTTATATTTGATGTTAAAACATTAGAATTTTTATGTAATTATTTTATATACAATTTTAATATGGTAAAAGTTGAAGATTATAGGGTTATTATTTTAGTTGAAATGATTGCAATTTGTTCAAGTATTGAAAGAAAAAAGGGAATTTTTAGTGGAAATAATTCTTATTCTCCTGAAAATAAAAAAATGTTTAGAAAAATGTTTATATTATTATTGAAATTAATTTATATTAAAATAATTGCAGATAAGAATTCAGAAAAATTTAATCAAATTTTTACACATTTAGATATAATATTTAAAAGGATTCATAAGACTTTTAATGATAATCCAACTAATGGTGCATTTTTATATCAAAGTCCTTTAAATGAAATAAATGAATATATTAAAAATAAGATTGGTTTCCAATTATTTTATAATGTAGCTTTAAATAAAACTAATGAAATGAATGAAATGTCTAATGAAGGAAAAAAATATGAAATAAGCACAAAAGAAATAATACAAAAATTATTAGAAAAAAAATATAATGAAAAAAAAAATAAACTTATATTTAATATTGAAAAAAGTAAAACTCAACATGACTCTAATAACTTATTAAATATTGAAATGATAGACACTATTATTACTGAACCAAATAATGAACAATTAAAAAAAACATATAAAATAGATCATTCTCTTATTAATAATAAATCAATTGAAGTATTTAATAAAGATCAAATATCAACTTTATCAAAATTAAAACTATATAAAAGAATAAAATATGATTTATTTACTTGGAATGGTTCATATTCAGATAAAGATTTATTTTATAAAGAAATTAATAATCAACAAATATTAAAATTTAAAAAAAGTAATCATTTAACAAGAGATTTTACACAACCTTTACTTATTCCAATGATTTATTCATATAATTTTGATGAATTTTATTGCAAGCAAGAATTTTTTAGAGATGATATAAAGTCATTTTATAAAATATCAACTCCAGATATAAAAACAAATAAAGAATGGTCTTTAGATTATATGCCAAATACAATTAAAAAAGAATGTTGTTTAATTATTTTAACAAATCATATTAAAGGAAATTTAATAATTGAAAATGAATATTTTGAATTTATTGGTAATATTATTGATCTTAAAACAGTTGATAATGAAAGAGATAAAAAAAAGAAAAAAGAAATTAAAAATAAAAAATGTAATGGCTCAATTATAAATAGTAAAAAGAATTGTGTTTATTTAAAACTATATATAAATGAAATAAAAATGTTCTTTAAAAGAAGATATTATGATGAAGATAAAGGTTTAGAACTTTATACAAAAAGAAATAAATCATATTATTTCTTATTTCAAAATACTAATGAAAGAAATGCAGTAATTCAATTTTTAATACAAACAATAAAAACAGGAATATTCTTAAAAAAAAAATCAGAACCAAAACAACAACCAATTATTGGTTATTCAGTATTTACTATTGATATAAATGATATATTATCTCAATGGGATAAAAGAACAATTTCAACATTTAATTTTATAATGTGGTTAAATATTTTAGGAAATAGATCTTATAGAGATATACAACAATATCCAATTTTTCCTTGGGTTATAACAGATTATGTAACTTCAGATACAATTCCAACATCAGAAGAAATAAAAGCAAATGATATTGAAGTTATTAAAAATAAATTATTTGAAAAAACAATAAGAGAATTTAATCTTCCAGTGGGATTAATGGAATTAAGTGAAAAAGGAATTAAAAGAAAAAAATCTTATATTGAAACTTATCTTTCTTCAATTCAAACTCTAATAGAAGAATTTGGAGTTGAAATAAATTATCCTAATATTAAAGAATTAATAAATAAAAATGTAATAGAAGAACAAAAAGAATATGAAAATATATCTGGAATGGAAGCAAAAACATTTAAAGAAATTGAAGAAGCAATTGATTCAAGGAAAAAAATTAATTCTAATTTAATTGATATTAATAAATATAAATTTAAATGTGATTTCTGTGACATATTTAAACAATTATCAAATAGTAAAGGTGAAAGAATAGATGTAATTTCATTACCAACATTATTTGGAAGCCATTATTCTAATTCAGCCTATGTTTCTCATTTTTTAACTAGAATATTCCCTTATACAAAAACTGCAATAGAAATTCAAGGGGACAATTTTGATGCTCCTGATAGATTATTTATTAATTTAGAGAAAACTTTTAGAAGTGTTACTGGAGAAAAAAGTGATGTTAGAGAACCAGTACCAGAATTTTATTTTTTTCCTGAAATGTTTAAAAATCTTAATAATTTAGAATTAGGAAAATTACAAAATTCAAAAAATGATGAAAGGAAAAGTACAGTTAATATAAGTAGAAAATTACTTAATTTGGAAAATACAGAAGAAGTAAAAGTTAATGATGTATTTCTTCCTTATTGGTGTAAAAATGATCCTTATTTATTTATTACTTTATATAGAGGAATATTAGAAAATCCTTTAATTGAAATAGGTCCTTGGATTGATTTAATTTTTGGAGTTAATTCTAATGGAATTAATGCACAAAATAATTTAAATTTATATTTAAGATATGCTTATCCTGATGTTATTAGTGAAGAAATTAAAGAATCTAAAACTGAGAGTGATAAAGATAGTTTAACTAAAATGGCTGAATTAGGTATGAATCCAACACAAATTTTATTTGAAAATTGTAAGAAATCAATATCAATAAAAGCAAGTGAATTTAAAAAAAATATTATTAAAATGATTAATAATTATCAAACAAATTATAATAATATTAGAGATTTAAATAATTTAACATTTGGATATAATAAACAATATTTAAAAAATGCCAAATTTATTAATAATAATTTATCAATAAAAATAATATCAAAGGTTTTAGATAGATATATAATATATACTGGGTTATTAAATGGAAAAATATTTATTTTCAATAAAAATTCATTTGAATTTGAAGATTTAAATAAAGGAAATATATATCAACAAAAAGATAATAGTAGAATAACAGTAATTAATAGTTTTAATACTGAATTTGATACATCATTTTTATATTTTGGAACAGAAAAAGGTAGTATTATCATATATAAAAAAGAATTTTTAAAAGATTCAATAGAGTATCAAAATATCATTCATCCACATACAAAAGAAATTATTTCAATTAATTCAAATAGTAATTTAAATATGTTAATTGATTCATCATATGATGGTTATATTAATTTATATACTATTCCTTCATTAAAATTAATTAGGTCAATTTATAATAATCCAAATAATATTATAATTGAAAATGTTTTCCTTTCTTCAACTCCTCTTCCATGTTTCTTAACATATTCAAATGAAAAAGAATTAATTTGTTATAGTATAAAATGGAAAGGAATTATATAATGAACAAATTGTTGATGATTTTATTTTTCCTGAAATTCAAAAAGTGATAATTTCATTGACTATTTAATTTATGAATCAAATATTGAAACTCATGATATTGTTATAAGACAATTACCTTATTTGGGAAAAGTTGAAATATAATAAAATTTAAAGATTTCTATTTAATTTTTAAATATAATAATATTTAAAAAAAATTAAATAAAAAAAATATTAAAAATAAAAACAAAAAAAATAAAAAAAATTAAAAAATGAAAAAAAGTAATTTCGAGTCTCAAAAATCAAAAATAAAAATAGGAACGGGTGTATCAATAAATACTGATAAATTAAATAAACTAAAACAAAGTTTAATAGATTTAGATCCTAATCAAGAAATAACAGATGTATTATCATCAATGAAATTATTAACACCATTTCCAAATTTAGCATCAAAACGATTATCAATTGATGCAAAAAGAGGAAGTACTGCAAATATAATAATTCCACCAAAGAGTGTAAATTTAACACAAGATTTAAAATTTTTATCAAATTTACAAAGTGAAATTAATTTCTTGCAAAAAACTTTTATTGAAAATTTTTCAAATGAAATTGTCAAAAAATCAGATACTGAAATAAAAAATTATTTTCCTGAAAAAGTAAAAGATTATAAAGGAAGAGTACAAGTAATAATAGATAAAGAAGAACAACAATATAATACTTATTTACAAAAATTAAATACTTTAAAAGATAAAAATAATGATTTAAAAAATCAAATTTTAATAATGAAAATAGAAGAAGAAAAAGCAAAACATTCATTATATGATACAAATTTATCAATAGAAAAATTAAAAAAAAAATATGAAATTTTCTCTGATTTATTACCATATTATAATACATTATTAAATGAATTTGATTATGAACCTTTAGATCCAGAAACTCCAATGAAAATAGTAAAAGATATTAAAATGAGAAGAAAACAAGAAAAAGAATGTTCAGATGAAATAATATCTCAAACAAAAAAAATAGATGATCACATGTCAACAAAATATCATAAAAATTTAGAAAATAGACAAAAAATAGAAGAATTATCAACAAAAATAAGAGATATTGAACAAGAAAATAAATATATTGTTGAAGAATATCAAAATAAAATAACATTTATGAAAGATGAATTATCTTCAAATCAAATATTAAAAAATGAAAATATAAAATTACATAATATGCTTATTTCAATATATAATGAATTATTTCCAAAATTAAATTTAGAAAGAGAAATTAATTATAATGCTGGTCCTGGTTTAGAATTATTAGAAACTGATTGTCATCCTAGAACTTTTGATATGGATGAAGTTATTAGATATATTAATTTAATGATTAGAAATGGAAATGAAGCTTCAAGTGGTAATTTATTAAGAGAATTAATTGCTTTTACTAATATGATTTTGAGAGATGATAGAGAAGTTGGTCAAAATTATGATCCTGCTTCTGTTATTAAAAAAATTGAAAAGTTAATTGAAAAAAATGAATTAGAAGCTAATAATTTAAATAATAAAATTGAAAGTTTAAAAACAGAAAATAATAAAGATGAAGAAATTATTAAGAAATTAGAAAAGAAGATTAAAAATTATGAAAAAAAATATGAAATATTACATTTAAGAATTAATGATTTGTTTAATGAAAAAAATAATATTAAAAAAAAAGAAAATGATGAACTTATTAAAAAACAAAAAGAAGAAAGTAAAAAAAAAAAAAAAAAAGAAAGAGAATATAAATTTAAAAAATATCAATTTGGTGAAGATATACCAGAAAAAGTATATGATGATAGAAATAAAAGATTAAAATTTACAGATATAAATAAATTTGATATTATGGATGTATTAGGAATAAATAATTCATTAAAAGCATTAAAACAATTTCCAATATTTCATAATGAAAAAAGAAAATATCAAGATAAAACTGATAGTATTAAAGTAGATTATATTGATTCTGCAAAAAATTTAGTTGATCATGCAAATAGATTATTTTTATATAAATCGAGAACTACTCCTGTTACTAATGTTATCAATAATGAAGAGTCTGTTAAGAGATTAGATAGAAAGTTAAATAAATTAAAACAAATTCAAAAATCTAATGTTAAATTAGGTTCTTTAGAAGCAGAAGTTGAATCTAAAATTAATAATAATTTAGATAGGATAATTAAAGGTATTAGAGCACAGGAAGGAGAGAAAAAAAATGATTTTTTATCCTTTAAATAATTGTTTATTATTTTTATATTTTTTTTTCATTTTAAATATTTTTTATTAAATATATTTTTAAAAAAATTAATTAAAATTAAAATAATTTTTTTTTTCATTTTAAACAAACAAATCAAAAAAAAAAAAATTTAAAAAAAATCCATTATTGACTAAGCAACTTAACAATCTTATCTTTTTTCTTTCCATTAATATACTCAGGAAACTTAATATTAAACTTAATATATAAATCACCTTTCTTTCCATCATAAATATAATTCTCAATCATCCTATCCATATCACAACTGGGCATTCCTTCTCCAGAAACAACTTTAATACTTTTAGGAGAAATAATCTCATCCATAGAAATTTTAATTTTTCTCCCATCTAAAGTACAAATATCAATAGGAGAACTATTCAAAGCATCACTTAAACTAATATCATGAATATATAATAAATCATCTTTATTAACTCTTCTATATTTTTCATGTGGAATTTCTTTTAAATGAATAATTAAATCACTTGAAATTTGACCAGGAGCTTCATTTCCTTGATAAGGAAATTTTAATACAGTTTCTTTTGAGTAACCAGGGAAAATTTCTACTTTAATTTTAGCATCTTTTAAATTAAAAGTTCTTTGATCATAATTTAAAGTATTTTTTTTATAATTAATATATTTAACAGTACCATTATAAAATTCTTCAAGAGTACAATGTAAATCAATATTAATATCATCTAATTTTTTTTTTTCTGCTTCATTCATTCCTCCATAAGCAGAATTAAAAATTGAACCATATTCATCATTAATTCTTTCTTTTTCTCCTTTAATAATATCACTTGGTTCTAATTTATATTTATCATTCATTTTTTCAGGTTCTCTAATTAAAGAAAAAGGATTAGTTTTATCCATAAAATCATTAAAAATTTCCATTGCATTTCCAGTATATTTATAAGCACCTTTTATATTTCCTTCTTTGTCTCTTATTCCATTATATAATACATTTTTTCCATAATTGTCATATATTCCTTTTTTATATGGGTCACTTAATACTGAGTAAGCTTCTGCTATTTTATGAAATTTGTATTCATAGATTTGAATTAGAGATGATGTTGCTTTTGATGGATGAAAACGGAGGGATAGGTTACGATATGCTTCTTTTATGTCTTCTTGGGTTGCTGAACGAGGGAGTTCTAAGGTTTCGTAGTAATCAGGAGTTATGATTGACATTTTTTTTTTTTATTTTTTTTTTGAAGGTTATTTTTTTTTATGATGGTTTTTTATATTATTTTTCTTGATTGGTAAAAATATTATTATTTTTTTAAATTGATTTATTTAATTATTTTGATGTTTAGTAAATTTAATATATTTAAATAAACTTTATTATTATATATTACTATTAATTGAATATTTTATAGTTCAATGAACTCAAATTTGTTATATTAAAAAAACAATTAAAAGTTTAATCTTTAAAATATAAAATTAATAATAAAAATCATATATTATCAATAATCAATAATCAAAAAAATTGAAAAAATAATATATTAACAAAGTAAAAAAATCCAAAAAAAAATCCAAAAAAAAAAATCTTTTTAAATCTTAAGCAATTTCCTAACAAACTCACTAGTCTTATCCATATTATTCCACTCCCCACTTAATAAATACTCAGGAATTTCAAACAACTTCTTATCAATAAAAATCTCCCCTTTATCAACATTAACCAAATTATGATTTTTTAAAAACCTCGAAATAGGTTCTAAAAAGTCATTATAAATATGAACATCATTATGATTCATATTTTCAGGTAAAATCAATTCATAAGGTCCTCCAGTTCTTTCAGTTAACTGAATACTTTTTTCAAAAGAAATTAAAGAATCTTTCTGACCATGAATCAACAACAAAGGACAAGTAACATCTTTAATCCTTTCATAATTATTAAACCTATCTTTAACAATAAATTTCATAAATCCAATTAAACTATTTGCAGCATCTTGAATACTTTGAATAGGACTTATCATTATTAATGCACCAGGACTTCTTTGAGAAGCTAAAAAAGTTGCTGGTCCAGTACCAATTGATCTCCCACATAAAATTATATTTTTAGGTTTTACTTTCCATTCATTAACTAAATAATCGAATATTATTAAACTATCATTTTCTATTGTTTCAGCATCTTTTTCTTTATAGTAAATTGAATATCCTGGATATTCTACACTTAATGTGTGGAAGGGAAGTGAATTTCGGATTATGTTTAAATTTCCTATTGCGTTAAACATATCTTCTGCATTACCGTGGAAGTATACGAAAATTTTATTTGTGTTTGGATTGAAGGTACTTTCTTGAAATAGACATGGAATGTGGAATTTTGTGTTGTCTGGTAAGGTTTTGGGAATGTATAATATTTGGTTTTTATATTTTTCTATATTGGGATATTTGTCATCTGTTGGGGCTGGGAAGACTATTGAGTTGAAATTCATTTTTTTTATTTTTAATTTTTTTTTTTTGTTTATTTTATTATTTTTTTTTTATATAAAAGAATTAATAAATAAAATTTATATTTTTATTTTTTTTTTATTTTATTATGGATATTGTTTATATTATTTTGTTTGTAATTTATTTCAATTTTAAATTTTGTTTTTTTATTTTTTTAAATTCAAATGTTCAATAATATCATATAATTATTCAATGTTATTTTTCATTCAAATATTTTAAATAAATAAATTTAATAAAAAAAAAAACCATAAAAAAAACAACATAAAAAATTAAATATTTAATTATCAAAAAAAAAAAATGAAATCAAAAGACCAAAACCCAGACTCAACAAATAAAGATGATTCGAACATAATAAACATCCGTTGTTTATTCAACGACAAATCCTTTGAAATAAAAATCCCAAAAAACGAAAGTTTACTAAATCTAAAACACTATATAATAATAAATCTAAACGCAAATGGAATATATACATACGAAACAAACTTAAACATAGGTTATAGTTTTCCCCCAAAGAGAATAGACAACACAACAAGTGACACAAAAACCCTTCCAGAATTATCAATAGGAAATAATGAATGTCTTCGAATAGAATTAATAGACAAAGATTTAATAAGAGCAAAAGATGATGAAATAATAGATTATTCAAAATATTCAGTTAAAAAAAAATCAATTCCAGCTGATAATTCATGTTTATTTAATTCAATAAATTTTGCTATTAATCAAAGTATTGGTGAACCAGAAATAATAAGAGGAATAATATCATCTGAAATATTAAATAATCCAATTGATTATAATGAAGCTATTTTAGAAAGACCTGTTGATGATTATTGTGATTGGATTTTACGTGGTGATTCATGGGGTGGTGGAATTGAAATTTCTATTCTTTCTAAATATTTTTCTGTTATTATTGCTGTTGTTGATATTCAAAATATTACTTTTGAATATTTTGGTGATGGATATAGTCAAATTATTTATTTACTTTATAATAATGTTCATTATGATGTTTTTTATAAGGAAGATAATGGGAAAATTACAGGATTGTTTGATGTTAAAGATGAAAAAAGTAAAAATGAAATTATGGAAATTTGTAAAGAATTACAGAAACATCAAAAATATTTAGATATACAAATGTTTTCAGTTAAGTGTATGCAATGTAATTTTTTGATGAAAGGACAAAATGATGTTATTGAACATACTAAGAAAACTGGACATACTAATTTTTCACAAATTTAAAAAAATGGGTTTTTATTATTTTTTTTTTTTTTGGTATTATTTTATGGAAAAAAAAATAAAAATAATTTTTACCAAGAATTTTTTTTAATAAAAATAGTTAATTATAATTATTTTTATTATAATCTTATTATAATATACTAATATAATAATATTAATCTTTTATTTTCATTATATTTTTTTTAATAAATACTATTCATGATCAACATAAGTATGTTCTTCATTGTTAATGTTATTTTCATTTTTATTTCCATCTAAAACTCCCATTGTTATTAAATCATTTTTTTCTTTTTTTTGTAAATCATTTTTATCAATTATATCATTTAATTTTTTGTCTTCATCTTCACTTTCATTATTACTATTTTCACTTTCTTCATCATTATTCTTATCTTGATTTTCATTTTCTTCATTATTTTCATTATTATTATTATCTTTATTTTCATTTTCTTCATTATTTTCATTATTTTCATTATTCTTATCATCATTTTCATTAGTTTCATTATCTTCATTATTTTCCTTATTTTTTAAAACTAAATTATATAAATAATTTGTTTCATTACTAACACCTAAAGGATTTTTTGAATTAATAGTATAATCTAAAATTTGTTCAATTTTATCATATATTAATTTCATTCTATCTTTTAAATCATCATTAACTCTAAATGAAATAATATCATTTGATTTATTTAAAAGTTCTTCTTCTTTTTCACTTAATAATTTAAAATAATTTTTAAATTCATCATATGTCATAATTTTCTTTCCTTTAGTATATTTACTATAAATTTTTTTTAATATTTTTTCTATTTCTTCATTTGTATAATTTGTTTCATTTTTATAATCATCCAATACTTGATCAACATCATTATTCACATTTAATTTATCAATACAATTATTATATACATTTAATATATTATCAAATTTTTCCTTTATTAATTCATGTCTATTTCCAATATCATTATTATCATTATTATTATTTTCAGACACATTATATTTTTCATTATTATCTTCTGTAGTTTTAATATTTACAGAAATATCATTTTGTAATGTTAAAGCATATAATTTTACACTTTCAACTAAATTATCTGTATCAACTTGAATAATTTTATGATTAATATGTACTTGATTTATTCTACATGAATTACATATAAATTCTTTACAATTTCTACAATAATTTGCTATTAAATCTCTATTACATATACATTTAAAATTTGATTTATCTAATATATATAATCTTTTCATTTTAATATTATTTGTGGATTTACTATTTATATTTAATGATATTATTTTTATAGATATTTGGTTTTTTCTTTTAAAAAAATCACCAATTAAATAATTTTCATATCCTGTTATATCTTTATTCATATATATTAGTTGAATATCTGCATTTTTTATATAAAATAATTTTTTAGCTAAAGTTTTAATATATTTTAATGTTTTATATGGTGGTATTTCTGAAGCAATTACTCTATCCTCATATTCTAAATTAATTTTTAATTTTTTTAATGTAGCCATTTATTTTAATTAATTAATATAACTGTTTTAATATTTAATGTTTAATTTAATTTTATATAATATTTTAAATATTATAACTTTATAAATCACTTTTTGTATCATCATTAATAGTTTCATTAATACTTTTATCATTTGTATTATTATTAATATTATCTTTATCATTTGTACTATTAGTAGAATTTTTTTTCATTTCATCTTGAACTTCTTTTTGAATTTTTTCAATTTCTTCTTTACTTACATTATATTTTTTAATAAGTTCTTCATAATTAAAATCATTACCAAATAAATTATCAAATTTTTTATCTTTTTCTTTTTCATCCTGAGGTTTTTTAATTTGTGTCATTTTATAATATGATTTTCTAATAATATCAAATTTACTATTAATTTTAGCAGCAGTTAAAATTGGTTTTTCAGCAAAAGATATTTGAGTTTGATTTCGAATACTTTCATTTAACCAATTAAGAACATTATTATAATCTTTTAAAAAAGTATTAGCATAATAATCTTGAGTCCAAGGTCTATCTTTAACTAATTTAGCAATTTTTGTAAAAGTTGAATTTAATTCTTTATCAAATTTTTGTAAAGCTTCATTTCTATCAATAACAATTTTTATTCTTTTATCATATTTTGAAAAATGATTTGTTATATTTCTTATTTCTTTATCTAATATTTCATAAGTTGTAGAATATCCCTCATCTTCATACCATGATGATTTATTATTTAAAAATTCAATTGAATTTTCAAATTCATTTTCTAATAAAAAATTTTTTGACATTGGATTTGAAAGCCATTCTTTTTGAGAATATATTAAACTTTCAAATGTGTTTTTTCTTTCTATTAATTTTGTTCTGTTTAAATCAACTTCTTCTAAATGTTTTAATTTATTTTTTGCTTCTCTAATTTGTTTTTTTGTTAAAGGTTTTGGGAAACTTGTATATATTTCTTTTACTTTTAAATCTATTTCTTCAGTAAAAACTTTTTTTTCTCCTATTTTTTTTTTA
Organism: Isotricha sp. YL-2021a; assembly: GCA_023806865.1. NCBI lineage: Eukaryota > Ciliophora > Litostomatea > Vestibuliferida > Isotrichidae > Isotricha > Isotricha sp. YL-2021a. The sequence goes on along the minus strand of JAJJLH010002150.1, from coordinate 26,751 downwards.
TTTAATAAAGTTTCTTTTAATTCAGTTGTAATATATAATGTATCATTAAATGTGAAATTATTTGGAATTATTAATTTTGGTTTTTTAATTTGTCTTTTTAATGCATCTTTAATTGGATCTTCTTTATTTGTTTTATTTTTATTTGTATCATTTTTATTTGTATCATTTTTATTTAATTCATTATTATTTTCATTTGTGTTATTAGTATCAAAATTAGTTTCATTTTTATCTATTTCTTCATTATTTGATTCAGTATTATTTAAATTAGTTTGATTTGTTTCATTTTTTAAACTTTCAGTATAATTTTCATACATTTTTCTCATTTCTGCTTTAGAAATTACTATACTTTTATTTAACATTTCATTTATTTCACTTAATTCCTCTTCTGATAAAGGATCACTTTTATTTTTACTATAAAAAAAATATTGATTAAAATATTTATCAACATTATAACTTGCAAAAGCTTTCAAAGTAATTTGTCCTCCTTTACTATATTTAAACTTTAAATTGACTTTAGGTTCATTTGTTACATTATCATTTTTCATTTCTTTAATAACATTTTCCATTCCAGTAACTTCAAAATTAATTAAATCTCTTTCTTCAAAATAATCAGGAAATTCCTCAGTAATTTTAACTAAAATATCACTATCATGATTAAAATTAACATTCCTAACACTATCATATTTATATCTCAAAGGAAACAAAGTTGAATTTTTATTAAGTAAATGAATACAATGATCAAATAAAATTTTTTCATTATTTTCATTATCATTACAAAAATTAACATTTTGACTCTCATTAACAAAATTACTTAAATAAATTCTAAAAATTTCATAAGCTCCATTTTCAATAAAAGTTTTTCTACTACCTCTAAAATGTTGACTAGCATTAGCAGCCATATAAGCAGCACCAAAAGCCATAGTATCATCACCATTCATATGAGTACCTAATAAATTAGAATAATTATTTAAATTATTTTTTAATTCTTCTTGTATTTTTGGTATTCTAATTCCACCTCCGATTAATTCAATTTGTTCAATTTGATTTAATGTTATATTTGATTTATTTAATAAAAATTCTATTGGGTAATATACTTGTTTAATTAATTCTGAATTTATTTCATTAAATTCATCTCTTGTTATTTTTGTTTGAAGATCTATTCCTGAATCTAATCCTATTATTGCTATATACGCTTCTTTATTTGCTGATAATATTTCTTTATATTTTATTGCTGATGGTCTTATTTTTTCAAATATTTTATTTATATTTTTATTTAATTTTATTGATTCTTTTCCTTGTCTTTGTGGTAATTCATCATATTTTTTCATAATAAATTCAATTAAATTTTTATCAAAATATTTTCCTCCTAATTTTTCATTACAAAATTCTCCATAAATTTTAATTTGATTACCTAAATCAATAGTTTTATTATCTTTAATATTATAAAGTGTCTTATATGAAATTAAAGAAACATCAGTTGTAGTAGAACCCATATTATAAATAATATAAAAAGTTTCATTTTCAAAATTTTTTTTTAATTGAAATTGAACAGCTGCTGCAATATTTTCAGTAACAATTCCCATTAAATTTAATTTTGAAATTTCAACAGCTTGAGAAATTGCTTGTCTTTGATGATAATCAAAATTAGATGGTATTGTCAAAAATAAATCAACAATTTCAATTTTAGCAAATTTTTCACTTAAAAATTTAATATGATTAAATAACATACCATATAATTCTTCAATAGTTAATTTTTCATCTTTATTATTAAATTTTAAATTAAATTCAATTGAATTTGATTCATTATTAGAAGAAATATTATAAGCAACGAAAAAATCTTTTAAATAATTTTGAACAAAATTATTATCATATGTTCTTCCTAAATATTCAGAAAAAAAAGTAAAAATATTTTGTGGAATTCTTGCTTTTTTAGCAAGTGCTTCATTATCATAAGTTATTTCATTATCTTTTAATCCAATTACATTTGGAGTTTTTGTTTTTGCTTGTAAATTTTCCATCATCATAAATGGTTTTCCAGGTTTTATTATTGTCACTTTAAAAAATTCACTTCCTAAATCTACTCCTATCATATATGAAGATATTTTAATTAGGAGAATTGATATTAATGTTATTATGTTTAGTGACATTTTTTTTTTTAGGGAGAGTGATTTTAAATATTTTTATTTTTTTAATTTTGGGTTTTATTTTTTTTTTGGGTTCTTTTGTACACACGTGGTTAAATAGATTTGAATTTTTTTTTATTCTATTAAATTAATTATTTTTTTAATTTATTTATATTAAAGAATTAATTTTTAAATAATGATGAATATATCAATTTTTTATTTCAATTAAAAGTATTATTTAATGTATTTACTAAAATTTTAACTTTTTTTAATGTTGTAAAAAAGGAAATTTTGATTTTGTAAATTTTGATTAGTATTTAATTTTTTAATTTTTATCATTCCATTTTCAATATTATAACTTTGTAATAATGGCAATTTAATAATTTCATTCAAATTATAAACTAAATAATCATTAAATTCTTCATCATGAATAATATAAGGTTCTTTAATTGTTAATTCTTTATCAATATTAATAACTTCTTGACCATTTATTGTATACATATACATTTTATTATTTGATATTGCAACAAATCCAATTAAAGGTGAAGAAGTTAAAAAAACAAATTTAATTCCAATTTGTCTTATAGAACGAATTAATTTTGCATTTGGAAGTGTATATAAATGAATATAATCATCTTCAGAACAATCAATAAACATATTTAAATTATCATTTGCATTTATATAATTAATTTTTTTTGAATGATTATTAAATATTTTATATAAAGCTTTTTTATAATATGGCTTACTATTATAAATTAGTGTTGTTCCATCACCAGTTCCACAAATTAAAAGAGTATTATCTTTTTTATAATTATAAATAGAAAGTGATGTAATTTCCATTTGATAATCATCAATTTTCAAATCATCAATTAGTAATGATTGTCTTGTTATTTGATAATTTTCAAAAATAAATTTATAAAATATATAATTATCATTTTTATCTAATTTAATATCAACAATAGAATTTTCAGGAATTTTAAGATTTATAACTTTATTTTCATTATTATTATGATTAATTGTAATTTTATAATAATTTTTTTCATCAATTTTTCTTATTATTTCATCTAAATCTTGGTATTTAATTAAAATTGGTTTTGGATTTATTCCTAATTCATATAATTTTATATGACTATATTTTAAATCATCATCCATTTTATTTAATCTACATTTAATAACATTATCATAAACATATGGTGAATATAAATTTCCTTTTTTTCTTGCATTATCCCCAAAAGAATAAATACCAAAGATTAAATTAATCCATTTATTAATATTTAAATTTTTTTTTTCAAATATTTTCCTATATAAATAAACAAAATAAATTGGATTATTCTCATTCCAAAATGCAGTTAAAACTTCATTAACTTTAATTTTTCCTTCTTCACAATTATGAATTTTTTTTAATATTTTAGAAGTTGCATTTTCATCATTAATTCTATCTTGTAAATAACCAAATTCTAATTGATTAAAATTAATAAACATATCAGGTAAAAAATAAAATTCAGGAATAATTTCTCTTAAATCACTTTTTTGATTTGTACAATTCATAAAACTTTTATCTAAATTTATAAATAATCTATCAGGAGCACCAAAATTTGAACCTTGAATTTCAACAGCTGCAAAAGAAAAAGGAAAAATTCTTGTTAAATAATGACATACATATGCTGGATTTGAAAAATGACTTCCAAAAAAATATGGAATTAAATCTAAAGAAATTGTATTATCATTATATATATTTTCTATTTTTAATTTATCTGAAATATATTTTAATTCTTTGCATTTTATTTTTTTTATTTGAGGGTTTTTTAAAAAATTTAATAAATCATCTGAATTATATTCTTGATTTTTGATTTCTTTTATTATTTTATATTCTTTTTCTTTTTCTATCTGTTCGTATTGAATTAAATTTGAATAAAGTCTATTTTTTATTATTTCAATATAATTTGTATAATAATTTTTTTTTCTTGCTTTTCCTTTTGTGGATATTTCAAATAATCCTATTGGTAAATCTAAATCCCTTAAATAATTATTAAATAATTCATTAATTATAATTTCTTCATTTTCTTTAATATTCATTTTGATATTTAGGAAATTATGATCAATAGTATAATTATTTAATAACCAAGGAAAAACTGGATATTGACTTATATCTCTATATGAACGAGAACTTAAAATATTGATTAACATTAAATATTGAAAATTAGATATTTTACAATTTTTCCATAAATTAATTATATTTGAAATATCTGATAAATCAATTTCATAATTTTTATTGACTTTCCCTATAATTTCTTTTTTATCACTTAATTTAATATCAATAAAATTACTTATCTTATCAAAAATTAAATCTCTTTCAGAACTATTTTTAAAAATAAAATAATATGATTTATTATTATCATAATATATTTCTAATGCATTATCTTCAAAGTAATATTTTTTTTTTAATATAAAATTAATTTTATGAAATATAATCTTAATATAATATAAACTATCTTTTGTATCTTCATTAAATTTGCCTAATAAACCTAATTTTTCAAATTGATTTAAATTATTTACTATTTTATCATATCCAATAAACTCAAAATAATATTTTTCTATTGTGAAAATTCCATAAATGTGATAATAAATTTTATTCATTTTACAAAACTTTGTTTCATTATTTACAGTAATATTTCCTAATTTATATTTATGATTAAAAAATAAATTATAATCATAAACTATTTTCATCATTTGAAAATTTTGAGAAAAATTTGTTTTATAATAATTATAATCTAAAATAGGTTCTAATAATGGAATTGCCATATCTCTTGTTAAATGAAAACATCTTTTAAATTTTATATTTTTTTTTATATAAAAATCTTTTATATTTGAATAAGTTGAATTCCAAGAAAATAATTCTTTTTTTAAATCACGAAATAATTTATAATTTAAATAATCTTCATATTTAATTAATTTTTTGAGTGAATTATTTTGATTGAATTCAAATTCATTAATTTTTTTTTTTATATTAATTATATCTTTGATCTTATTAATATTTACATCATTTCCAATAATAATAATTCCGTTATTTTCCTCAATCTCATATATTGAATTTTTTTTATCCACAAAACGAGAATAAAAATTAAAATAAGGTAAATCTTCACTTTTGGGATATGAATCTTTTGAATTAAACAATTTCACTAATATTCCTGGATTTTTTATATAATCAACAATTTTTATTATTATTTCTAAAATAAAATTTATATTAATACTTTCTTTTTGTTCATTATTTTTTTCATTTTTTAAATTTTGTAGATAATTTAATAATATGATTAAAAAATTTGAATTATAATAAAAAATTGATTCTTCTCTTTTTTTTTCTACAACTATTCCTAATTTTAAACTAAATAGGAAATAAGTAATTATTTCAATTTCAACTTTATCAGAATCATATATATTATTAATCAATTTTCTACATAATTCAAAAGTAATATAAATTATATCATATCTATGAAAATTAGAAATAAAAAAATTTAAATTTTTTGAACTATTTAAACATAACCATTTACATAAATTTGAATTTATATCATTTTTATTCCTGTCTTTTATTTTAAATTTAAAACTATTTAATAAATTATTTAATTCATCTAAGGTCACATCAATTAAATTTACTTTTTTATTATTATTATTTTTAGATAGAGGAAATGATCTTTTTTCATTAAAATAAAGTAATAAATAATTAACAATTTTTTTTGTTTTTTCATATTTTCCACAGTGTGATATTAAATCAAATAGAAGAATATAAATTTCATTGATAACATTATCATTATCTATCACAAAAAATTGTTTTTTATCATAAAAATTATCATCATTTATTAATTCAAATATCATATCTTCATATATTATTATATTATAAATTAATATTAAAAATGGAATTACAAAATTATTTTGCTGATTCAAATTTTTTGAATTTTCATTTTCTTTATTTTTTACAAAAAAATAATAACAATGAAAAACATGAGAATAAACAGCATCTAAAAAATCTATGTAACTATTTGAAATAATATTAAAAATTAAAACACTAATTTCTTCAAAAAGTTTATTTTCTTTATATACAATTTCTAATATTGGAATTAGACTTTTTGCTCCACCTATTTTAAAATAATCATTATTTATATTTTCCTTAAAATTTGCTTCAAACTCATTATTAATTCTAAATATCTCTTCATTTAATTCATCATTATTATAATTATTTAATCGTATATTAGATTTATTTATTATATTATTGTATATTTCATTTAAAATTGATGATTCAGAAAATTTATTTTCAGTTGTTATTATTAATATTTTTGAAAGTTTAAATGATTTTTTTAAATTTAATTCGATTTTTATTTTATTATTTTCTTTCAAATTTTTTATTATTTCTTGATCATTTATTATAATATGGATTCTATTTTCAAGAAAATCAAATGAATAAAATTTAAAATAAATATTTATATATTTATTATAGTCTTTATTTACATAATATTTGTTTTGAATATTTTCTCCTTTTTTTCCTATAAAAAATTCTTCTATATTTCCATTTTCTTCTTTTATACTAATTATTTTCTCATTTATATCTTTTTCTATAACTAATCGAAAATAAATAATATAATTATAATTTGATAAATCTATTCCAAAAAAATTAAATGATAAATTCTCATTTTTTTTTAATTCAAAAAAAACTTTTTTTTTTAAGTTTAAAAGAAATAAGTTTAATAATTTTAATGTTATTTTTCTATTATTTTCATTATTATTAGCAATTAAATTTTTATAAATTTCTTTAAAAATAAAAAAATAATCATCTTTATTATATAAAAAAAAATTTAATAATTTTTCGAATTTATTATAGATATCTTCAGATATGTTATTAATTTGATAAAAATAATTAATTAATTTTGAAAATAATTTATAGACTTTTGGATAATCAAATATTTCATCATTTTCATTATCATTTTGATATAAATTTTCTTTATTATTATTTTTTTCTACATTTAGAATATTATTTTCATTAAATATATTATTATTTTTATTTTTATTTTCTTTATTATTTTTTATATTTGTATTAATTTCATTTTCCTCTTCATTTTCTTCTATTTCCTCTTCTTCATTATTGTTAATTAAATTTTCTTTTCTCATAAATTCCTTAATTATTTTTTTTAATATTTTTAATATTGTTTAAATCATGAATAAAAAATAATATATTTATAAAATAATAATAAATTAAATCAATTTTTATTTTCAATAATTCCATAAATAATAAACCATTTATTTATATAGAATAAATGCTCTAGAATCATCAGAAACAAAATAAAATTTAAACTCATTTTCATTATCACTAGGAATAATTAAATTAAATTTAGCATCATTCCCTTCAATATAAAAAGATTGTCTATCTTCTAAAAGAGGAATTTCTCTAACAAAAACCACAATATTATTAACAATATAAATAACATAATCTCTAAACCAAGCATCAGAAACAAAAATAGCATAATTAACATAATTAAAATCATTATCTTTTAAATTAATATTTTGTTCTGGATAACTTTCACTAGTATCTTCAATTTTCTTTGAAGAAATTTGTTTTCCATTAATAGAATATGATTCAATTAAACCATTTGAATTTGATATAATAACAAATGAAGGAAGTGAATGAGATGATAAGAAAATATAATCAATAATTAAATTATTAAAATAAAAAGATTTTACAAAATCAAATTTAGGTAAAGTATATAAATTAACATAACCATCATCAGAACAATCAATAAACATATTTAAAATATTATTACAATGAATTGAATTTATTTTCTTTATATGATTATGAATTAATTTTATAAATTGTATTTGAATACTTTCTTCATTTGATTTATTATTATAAATTATTAAACTTCCTTTTTCAGTTCCGAAAAATACTAATTTTTCATTTTGAGATTTTTCAATACATGTAATTATTGAATTATCAATTGGGAAAATTAAATAATGTGATTTTCTAATTTCAATAAATTGTCTTTTATCTAAAGTTTCTCTTGTATTTATTTCATCTTTTTTATTAATATTCCTATTTTGAGTCATTACAACAATAGAACCATCATTATATCCAGAAATAATTAAATATTTATTTTTCATTAATCCTTTAAATAAAGGTTTTTTAATTATACTTAAATCATTTAAATTTAAATATTTTTTTTCTTCTTCATTGAAATTTTCATCATTTTTAATATCAATATACTTAATTTCTTTTTCTTGAATTAAATTAAATTGAGTCCAACTAAAATTATTTTTTAAAACAAATATATTTTCTATATTATCAATATTGGAACCACAAGCATAAAAAGGAAAAATTGAATAATCATTTTTTTTATATTTCAAACAAGTAAAAGTTAGATTTAAAATACTTTTTTTTTTATGAGCTTCACTATCTTTCTTTTCAGAAACCTTATTAAAAATTTTTAAAGGACAAACTCCTAATTCAAATAATTTGATCATAACACTTTTAGTTTCATCATCGAAAGTTTTCATTCTTTTTTGTATACAACCATCATAAGTATAAGCCATATAAACATTTTTTTTTTCAATTGCTTCTTTACCAAATTGATAAACACCAAAAATTAAATCAATCCAATCATTAATATTTACTTTATTACCATCTAATAATCTCCTTATTTTATATATGAAAATTTCTGGACTTCTATCACTCCATCCTGGCAATAATACATCTTCTACATCAAATGATGTGAAAATTTCTTTATTTTTATATAAGATATCTAATTTATTATTATCTAATAAATTTTGTTCTGATACAGTTGTAAATTCTTTTTTTGAACTTTGTACTTTTCCTAAATTCAATCCATTAATATTTTTAAACATTTCAGGCATATAAAAAAATTCAGGTATACATTCTCTTATATCACATTTTTCAGAACAAGCTGAATTAAAACTTTTATGAATATTAATAAATAATCTATCAGGAGCATCAAAACTATTACCTTGAATTTCAATTGCTGTAAAAGTATAAGGAAATAATCTAGTTAAGTAATGAACAACATAAGCAGGATTTGAATAATGACTACCATATAAATAAGGAATTTCATTAATATCAATATTAATATCATTATAAATATTAATTATATCATTTGATACTTTAATATCTTTATAATTTATATATGGATTTAAATTATATTTTTTATATTGAGAATTAAATTCTTTTACCATCATATTATAAACATCAATGTAACCTTTTCTTCTTTTATTTGATTTTCCATCTTCAAATTCACCTTCAATTAAATTCATTCCCATTGGAACAGTTAAATCTCTTATTATATTATCTATTTTTTTTCTCTTATCTTTTATTGTTAAATTCTCTATATCATATTTTGTTACTATCCAAGGAAAAATTGGATATTGACCTAAATCTTTATAACTTCTTCCACTAAATAAATTTAACCACATTAAATATTCAAATGTTGATATTATTCTATTTTTCCATAATTTTACTATTGAATCTATTGAACTTATATCTTTTTTTTTATTTTTTTTCATTAAAATACATATTGGAATTCCATTTTCTTTATTATCTTTTGTTATTATTTTTTCTACTTGACACAAATTTAAAAATGTTTTTAGAAATCTTTGTCTTTCTTCTGTATTTTTAAATGAAAAATAATATGATTTGTTATTTTTACAAAAGAATTCTAATCCAATATCTAAGAAATATGAATTTCTTATAAAAATAAATTTTATATCTGAATATAATATTCTTATATAAAATGATGTTGATTTTTTATCATAATCAAAATATGAACCATAAAATATTTTTTTTTCTTTATCAAAATTAACTTCATTTTCTTGATTTTTATATTTTATATGTAAAAAGTGAAAATATTTATTTCTAGGATATTGAAATATTTTACCTTTAATATGACAATAAGGTTTAACATACCTACAAATATAAGAACAATTATTTTCATCTATATTATATGGAATTGTTTCATTATTAAAAATATTTAAATCAATATTAATTTTTGATTCTAAATTATTTTTAAATAATTTTTTATCATCAAATAAACTAAAAGCTGGTTTATATCTATTAAAATCTAATATTGGAACAGTTAAAGGATTTCCTAATTCTTTACTCATAAAATTAAGTAATTTATATTTAATATTTTTATTTTCAGTATAAAATAATTCTTTATTACTATATGAATTATTCCATGAAAATAAAACTTTTTTTACTTTTCTATATTTCTTTTCTTTTAGTTTTGTATTGAAAAAAAGATCATTTTCTTGTATTATCATTTGATATTTTAATTTATTACATTCTTCTTTAATTGAAGAAATAATTTGATCATATTTTGAATCAAATATTTTTTTTATATTATGAATTTTTATTCTTTTTCCATAATATGCATTGTTACCTAAACTACTTTTTACTATATCTAATTTTTTTTCATCTAAAATTGATAAATATCTATCATCATGTTTTATATCTTCTAAATCTTTTAATTTAAATATTAAATCAAATATAATATTATTTGATTCATTTTTCTTTTTATTTTTTAACATTGTTATTATTTGATGTTCTTTTAATTCTGGTATTTTATCAGAAATTAATTTATTATTTAAATCAATTTCTTTTATCATTCTTATTAAAATTTTTGAAACATCAATAAATAATTCTTTATTTTCAATTGATTCTTCTTCATCATATAAATTAAAGAAAATATTATAAATATTTATCTCTATTATATCAAAATAAATATTCATATCAAATTTCCCATTATTTTTTTTTATTAATTGATGAATAAAAATAATACTTAAAAAAGAATAAAAAATGAAAAATTGATAATTCCTTATTAAATGACTAACTTCATCACCTTCAATATTTTTAATATTTTTTATTTTGAAAATAAAATATTGTGTTAAATCAATTATTTCATTTAAATAATTATTTATATTCTCATCTTTTCCATAAATTGTTTCTAATAATGATTTTTCTTTTTCTTTTTCTTTTTTATTCAAAACACCATAAATATATTTTTCTAATTTTTCATCAAAATTAAATTCATTTTTATTTTTATCAATTAATAAAACTGAATGTCTTAAAAATTTTTCAATTCTTTTTAAAAAATCCTTATTATGATTTTCATATTTTTCTTTTTGAAAATTAAATAATTCTTCTTCTTTTTTTTCATTATTTTTAATTAATTCAATTTTAATATCTTTTTGATTTGATAAATTATCATATGCTTTCATTGCTATTTTATTATTATTTTTAAATATTAAAGGAAAAATTTCATCTAAAAAAATGGAAATAAATTTAATTGTATGTTTTCTTTTATTATATTTTTTATCAAAATATTTGAATGAAATGAAATAAGATAAAATAGAATATAAAGGAATATCTTCTTTATTCTTAAGATAATAGTCAACAAAAATTAATTTTAAATTAATATATATATTATTTAAATTTTGAATAAAAATAATTTTCTCATGTTCTTCTTTTTTATATTTTTGTAATAATTTAGAATCTAATAATATTATACAATAATAAATCATTTGAGAAATTATAATTATAAAATTTTTTTCTTTATGTATATCATAAAATTCATTTATACTATATTTCGTTTTTTTTGTTTTTAATTCATTGATGCATTGTCTAAAATCAATTAATGAAATATTAATATATTTTAAATAAGAATTGATATTTTCTGAGTCTAGTCCATTTATATTTTCATTTAAATTTATTGAATAATCTTTCTGAAGCCATTTATATAATGAAAGATAAATAAATAAATTATATATTTTCCCAATTATAGATGATATATATATTTCAGTTATATCTTTTTTTTCTTCTTCTTTCTTTTCTTCTTCTTTTTTTTCTTCTTCTTTTTTTTCTTCTTCTTTTTTTTCTTCTTCTTTTTTTTCTTCTTCTTTATTTTCTTCTTCATTTTTTTCTTCTTCTTTTTTTTCTTCATATTTTTTTTATTCTTATTTTTTTTCTTAATATTTTTTTTTCTTCTTCTTTCTTTTCTTCTTCTTTCTTTTCTTCTTCTTTTTTTTCTTCATCTTTCTTTTCTTCTTCTTTTTTTTCTTCATCTTTTTTTTCTTCTTTCTTTTCTTCTTTCTTTTCTTCTTTCTTTTCTTCTTTCTTTTCTTCTTTCTTTTCTTCTTCTTTTTTTTCTTCGTTTTCACTATCACTATTAAATAAATCATTATTTTTTTCAATTTTTTGTTTCGAATAAATTTCTTGAAATAATATTTTTTCATGAATAATATTCCTAATTTCATTATCTGGAATAGAATCTTTATATTTTTTTATTAATTTTTCATAACCATCTTTAAAACAATAAGAAATATTTCTTAAAAATTCAATAATAATAATTTTCATTTCTATATCATTTGTATTTAAATATTTAATTAAATATTTAATTTGATTTTCCTTAATAAAAAAATCAAGTATTTCAATTCTATTCATATATATTAGATTTAGACTATTAACAGAATTTTTAGGGTCTGTTAATTTAAAAGAATTAATACTAAAATGATTTGAAAAAATTTTTAAAATTTTTTTTTGAAATTCTTTATTATTATTATCATCAATTGATAATAATCTAAATAAAAATTCAATTTTTTCATTTATTTTTGTTACTTTATCATTAATTATGGAATCAATAAATTCAAATAAACCATCATCAATTTTTTTTTTTTTTGTATATAAATATAAAGTAAAATTAGGAATTAAAGGTAACATATTTTTTAAAATAGGTCTTAAATAATTATCAAAAATTGATTTTAATTTAATTTTTTGTTGAGATGATAATTTCATAATAATTTTTGGATTTAATAAAATAAATGAAATATATTCATTATATTTGTTTATTTCATTTTTATCTTTATTTCCTTCTACAATTAATAAATTTAATTTCATTAAAATAATAAAATAAAAAGATAATTCATTATCAGCATGAAATATTATATCATCAAAATTTTCATAAAAAACAGATAAATGTATATAAAAATGAATATTAAAAGCATCATTAAATATTTTTTCATCATTTAAAAAAATATTAGATAATTGAATTAATTTTTTAAAAATATTAATTTTTATTTTATTTTCTTCATTCTCAAAATCATCTTCAATAAAATCATCATCATCATTATTTTTATTATTAAAATGTTTATAAAAAATTTCATATAAAGGAAGTAAATTATTAATATTACCTAAATCAAAAAGTGAATTATTATATTCAGAATAATCATATATATAATTATAACAAATTTTATTTTGTTCATTATTAACAATAGAACTTTTTAAATTATGAATTTGATCAAAAATATTCAAATTATTCGATTTATTAGGAAGAAAACAAGCATATACTTGATTTAATTCATTTTCATAAGAAATTAACCTTTTAATATCTTGTTCACTAATTTTATTTTTAATTGATCTTTTAATAAATGAAACTTTTGATATTTTTCCAATAAAATTTTCAAATAAATTAATTGAATTTATTCTATCTCCTATTTCAATGTTTGTATAATTACCAATGAATTTTTCTCCTTTTTCAAAATTTTTAAAAAAACCAACCAATATTTTATCTTGTTTTACATCATTATCATTTTGTCCTTTTAAAAATATTTGTAATTGATTCCAACCATAAAGAATCATATCATTTAATTTTATTAATTCATTTTTTTTTTTATTATCTATTGAAAATAGAATTGATTTAGGATTTTTTGATAAGAAAATTTTTAAATTTTTATTTGATTTTTTTTGATTTCTTGGATTTTCTTTTTTTTTAAATAAATTTAATATTCCTTGTGAACGATAAAAAAGATCAATATCCATTATTTTAATTTCATTTTTTTTGTCATATTTTGAAATATAAAAATAAACTTCAATACAAAAACCTTCTTCAATAAAAATTGGATTTTTTTCTGATAAATTATTAATTTTATAAATTGAATTTTCTGTTATTATATTTATATAACTATTATAAATTTCTTTTATATTATTTGATTTTACTTTATTTAAATTATCAAAAATTATTATTAATAAATCAAGTGTTGATTCATAATTTTCAATATTTTCATTTGAATATTCTTTTCCTATTTTATAATAAATATAATCAATATGATTTTTATTTATTAAATGATTTTTTATAAAAAATATTATTAAATTAATAATATTTTGTTTTAATTCATTATTTGATTTGAAATATAAATCATATATACATTGAATTAAATTCAATTTTTCTTTTTTCCCTTCAATAGAATAATCTTTAAAATATATTAATGGAAGATCTTTATTCATATTAAATATTTCTTTTAATTTTAGAATTACTTGATTTTTTTTATCTTCATTTATTGTATCATTAAGAAAAAAAGAAAAAAAACTATAAATTGTTTCTTTTTTTGTATTTGGATTTGGAATATAAAATCCTTCATCAATTTCTTCAAAAATATTATTTAAATCTTCAATTCCTTTAAAATCAGGAATATTATCCTCCATAAAAAAATTAATAAATTAATTAATTATTTCATAAATTATTATATTAAAAAAATCTTTCATTAAAAAAATGAATTTAAAAAAAAAATAAAATATAAAAATATTTTAAAAAATTTAATTAAAAACCTTTAAAAATAAAATTAAAAAATAAAATTAATAATCCTATTAAAAGTAAAAATGTCAGAAGAAGAAGAAGAAAATAACAAAAATAAAGAACAAAATAATAACGAAGAAGAAATAGAAATAAAAGATACAAAAGAAATTGATCTTATGCAAAAAATGAAAGAAATAGAACAAGCAATAATTTTTTCATGGCAAAGAGATACAGATAGAGTAAAAGAAATAATAGAATGTCATGAATTTTTAACACAATTAATAAATAATAATTATACAGTAAATGATATTGAATCAAAATTTTTTAATAATAATGAAGAATATTTTACATATTTTATTAGAAATTTTTCTTTAAATACAAGTAAATATTTATTATATCAAAATCATGTTTATGGTGAAAATGGAGAAGAAAAAGCATTTGAAGTACTTTTAGATTATTGTAAATTTTTTTTAAAATTTATGTTGAATAATTCTGATAATGATAAATTCAAATTATCAAATTTTTTAGAAACAATAAAATTAATTTTTAATAACTCAAATAATTTTTATGGAAATAATAATTATTATAATAATAATTATTATAATAATAATATTGATTATAATAAATATAATGAAGAATATTTACCAAAAAAAAACCAATTATCAATATCAGAATTAAAAGTAGGAGATGAAATTGATGTATTAATTCAAAATCATGATTACTATAATAATAATCAAATATGGGTAAGAGGAAAAATACATTCAATTCAAGAGAGAATTTTTTATGTTAATGTATTAAATAATGATCAACCAATTAAATTAAATTTTTCTTCTTTTGATTATGCAAAAAAAGGACTTTATACAAAAGATTGGGAATGGAGATTAAATTTAAAAAAAGGAGATATTATTGATTGTTATAAACATAATAGATTTTTACCTGCTACTATTATAGAAAGAATTAATGATGATAATAAATTAGAATATAAAGTTTCATTTAGAATTTATGTTAAATCAGTTGAAAATATTAATTCTTATAAAAAATTTTATCCTGATAAAGATATTGAAATTGATGAAGAAAAAAATGAAGAATATATTGGAGAATCTAATTTTTATGATGAAGTTATTTCTATGAGTAGTAAAAGATTAAAAAATCCTAAAATTAGATTAGAAGATGTTTTCTCTTTTAATGATGATTTTTGTATTGATGATTTAATTGCTGATGTAAATGATAAAGGTAAGAAAACAATTACAATTGGTAAAAGTGAAAATTTTTCTTATCATTTTAATTGTTTATTAAATGAATTTGGAAATTTAAATGGTTTTGATATTATGTTGAATTATATTCAAAATCAAAAAAATGAAAATAATAATAATAAAAATAATTCTAATAATGAATTAGAAAAACAAAATTATAATAATGATATTTTAGTATTAATTATATATATTATTAAAACTGCTATGCCTTATTTTTATAAACCTCTTTTATTGAATTATTCAAAAAAATTATCTGAAATTATTTTGAAATATTTTGATGATATAACACAAAATGAATTAAGAAATTTAAAAAAAGAAACAATAGACTTAATGAGTGATATATTGGGAGAATGTTCACAAATATTATTAAAATATAAAAAAATTGATAATTCAAATTTATTAGAAACATTTAATTTAAAATTAGCAATCAAAATGTTAAAAACAAGTATTTTAGATAAGAGAACAAATGCAATAAAAAAAATAGGTGAAATAATATCTAATTTAAGAAGAATGAATGATAATAATTTTGAAAATCAACTTTTAGAAAGTATAAAAACAAATAAAGTAATATATGAAATATTTGGTCCAAATAATCATATTCAATTAATAAGTAAAAGTAAAGAAATAATAGAATTTTTATTATTACATAATGAACTTTCAGAAGATGATTTAAATATAATTTGGAATGCTACTAAATCAGGAAATTTAGATGAAAAAAAAATAATTATTAAAATATTCAATGATATACTTATGTTTAATTATTCAATTTCTGATGATATTTTATTGAAACTTTTCAATTCAACAATAAATACTAATTCTATAGGAAATGATATTAGTGATGAAGAAATTGATTTTATTTTCACTTTATTGAATAAATTAAATGATGAAAATACTATTGAAAATTGTTTATTTTTTTTTATTGATTATATTAAAGACATTCAAAATTATAATAATTTAAAAAATATTATTAATAAAATATATGAGATTACAAGAAAATATCCTCAATTTAAAAAAAAAATAATAGAAAAAGCACTTGTATTTATTCAAAATGTATCAAGTTTAAATATTGGATATAAATTATTAATTTTATATATCAAGAATTCAAGTTATTATATAGAAAATGAAATTGATAATTTATTTAAAGGAGATAAATCAATTATAAATTTATATAAAAAATCATTTAAAAATTATTATGAAAATAAAGATAAAATAAATAAAAATGAACATGAACAAAATTTAGAAAGTATGATTGAATTTTTAAATATTTTACTTGAAAAAGATATATGGAAACCTAAAGAAGATTCACCAATTGATTTTTTATATCAATTTTTAATATTAAATAAATATAATGAATCAGATGAAAAATTATTTTATAATTCAGTAGTTAATTATATTAATAGTCATTATGAAACATTGGATAAAGTATTTAAATCATTTTTAAATAATATAAATTTATATCCTAATATTTTATCTCCAGATGGTTTTACTCTTTTTTTGAAAATGTTTCTAAAAAAAAATAATATTAATGAAAAAAAAAAAAATATAGAATATGGTATATATTTAGAAAATATTGATAAATCACCAAATGAATTAATAGGATTTTCAGAATTAAAAAAATTAATTTTTGAAAATACAAATAATGAAATTGTAGATCAGGGAATTGATATAATTAAACAATTATATAATAATGATATAAATAAATTATTAGATTTTTATCTTGAACAAATAAATAATTCAAAAAATAATATTAAAATTATATTAAAATGTATTTCAATATTAACAGAAATAATATATTTGAATGAAAAAAATGGAACAGCAGATGTAAATTCTCATTTATCATTATTAAAAGGTGAAATTATAAAAATAAAATTAAAATCTATTGATTTTGAAAAAGATTTTGAAAAAGATTTTGAAATAAATAATAATGAAACAGTATATGAAATGAAAAAAAAAATAACAAAATTATTAAATTATCATACAGATTTCATAAGATTAATAATGAAAAAAAAAGAAAATAACAATTCAATATCAGAAATTGAAATAAAAAGAATTGATAATGGTAAAACATTAAAAGAAATGGGATTTATATCAAATAAAGAAATATATGAAATCAATTGTTCAAAAAATAATTTAAATTCAAAAATAGAAAGAAAAGATATATTAGATGAAAATGGTAATGTAATAGAAGAAGTAAAAGAAATATTTAATGAATGGTTTAATAAATATTCTGAAAATAATAAAATGGATATTTCACATTTAAAATTATTTATTAAAGATGTTACAGGTTCAAAAGAAGAAATATCTGAAACTGATTTAAGAATAAAGCAACTCATGAGTCATCAAAATGAAGAAGGTTATATTGAAAGAAATGTATTTGTTAATTTTTATATCAATTCTTCTCAAAATAAAAAAGATGTTGTTAAAAAAAATATTTATACAATGGGATATAGATATAATTTAAAAAAAATGAATCAATGTTATTATGAAGAAAATACAAATAAAGAAAATATGTTTAGGTATGCTTTGGGGAATAATACAGAATTTGTTATGAATCTTTTTGATTTAATGAATTTAGAAAATGGGGGTTTGGAGATTTTTAATTTTTTACTTAAATTAAAGACTAATAATGATATATTTAATGAAATCATTAATATTAAAAATTGTCATGATGATAATATAAATTGGGAAAATATTTTGTTTAAAAAAAAAAATTTTTTTTATTTATGTTATGTTTGTTATATTATTTTGTATTTTATTGAACATTATGATGAAAATACTGATTTTAAAAATTGGATTTATATTTTTATTATAAAAAATGGATATAGATATTTAATTGATATATTTATTCAATTATTAAAAAGTATTACTGAAATAAAAGAAAATATTGATATATTATGTTTTAGTATTTTATTAAGAATAATAACACAAATCTATTCATTAATAAATAAAAAAGATAATTATATAGGAAATCAAGATACAAATAATAATGATGTGACTTATTCTTTAAGTGATAATTTAATAAAAGAAAATATTAATAAAATAAATGAAAATTTCATAAATAAAGAAATATTTTCTTTATTAATGAATATATTTGAATTATATATGAAAAAAAAGAATGAAATTTCAGTAACCTTTTCAATATTAAATTTAATAATTTATTTATTTTCAAATTTAGATGATCAACAAATTAATGATAAATTAATAAATTTGTTTATTTCAGGATTAAATTCAGATAATGAACAAATAGGATTTATATGCTGTAAATCAATTATTAATATGTGTAATAATTTTACATCAAAAAAAATTGTTATAATTAAAAAATTATTTGAAACAATTGCTAATATTTTTAATAACAATGAAAATAAAAATCCAAAAAAATATTTAATTAATTGTTTCCAATATTTAATTAAACTAAACTTTAAAGAAACAGAATTAAATCAAAATTCAAATTTTGATATTATTTCATATGCAAAAAAATTAATAAATGAAGTAAATGATGAATTAACAATAAATTTAAATACTCCAAAAATAACAGAAAATAAATTAATAAATGATATATTAATTTTAACAACATTATCAGAAAATTCTGAAATAAAAAATGAAATAAATAATACTCAATTATTTGAAAATATATTAAAAAATATTATATTTAATTCATCAGAAAAAAAAAATGATGAAGATATAATAATGTCAGATGTAAATAATAACGAAGAAGAAAAAATGGAATTTATAAATATTGATAATATTAATAATTCACAAAATACAAATGTATTTAATAAAACCCATCTTCAAAATATTTCCTATAATTTAATATTAATATTATTAAAAAATAATATTACTAATTTCCAAAAATTTTTCACAATAGAACAATTAAATAAAAATAACAAACAAAATAATAATAATAATGAAATAGACACAAGAACATATAACATAAATTACAATAAAAAAAAATTTGATCATGTTGGTTTAAAAAATTTAGGTTGTATATGTTACATGAATAGTACAATGCAACAATTATTTATGATACCAACATTACGTTATTCAATTCTTCGTTTTTCAGATAATAAAAAAAAAAATATAATAAACAATAATGAAATATCATATAGAAATAATGAAGGAGTTGATGATAATATGTTTCATCAATGTCAAAAATTATTTTCTTATTTATTACTATCTCAAAAATATGATTATAATCCATTTGGTTTTACTTATGCTTTTAAAGACATTGATGGTAATCCTACTAAATTATATGAACAAAAAGATGCTCAAGAATTTCTTGCTATTTTGTTAGATAGGTTAGAACAAGCTTCTAAAAAAAGTAAATATAAGAATTTAGTTAATAATGTTTTTGGTATTAAAAATTGTTCTTTAATTACTTGCTTATCTTGTGGGAAAGTTTCTTATACTTTTGATCCTTCTGTTTTTTTAAGTTTAGAAGTTAAAAATATGAAAACTTTAAATGATTCTTTAGATAAGTATATTAATGAAGAATATATTGATGGATATAATTGTGAAGGTTGTAAAAAAAATTGTAGAATATCAAAAAGAAATATATTAACTTCATTACCAAATGTTATGATTATTCATTTACAAAGAATATTTTATAATTGGGAAATTGAACATAATGAAAAAATAAATTCAAGATTAGAATTCCCAAAAGAAATTAATATGAAAAATTATACAATTGAACATATATTAAATAATAATGAAAATAAAGATGAAAATATATATTTTCGTTGTGATGAATATTATAATTATTATTTAGTAGGTGTAATAATTCACATTGGTTCAGCAGACTCAGGACATTATTATTCATATATAAATAATATAAGAGAAGGTGAAGGTAATATAAATTATTTTAATCCAAAAGATGAAAATTGTTTAAATTCATGGTTAGAATTTAATGATAGTACAATTAGTCAATTTGATATTCAAAATTTAGAAAATGAAGCTTTTGGTGGAAGTTATGATGATGATAATAATTATAGTAATTATAGAGGGTGGATAAGAGAAAAAAGTAATAATGCGTATTTATTAGTTTATGAGAGATTAGTTAAAAATCCTTATATTGTTTATATACAGAAACCTATTAGTGATAATAATTCTAATATTATTGAGTTTAATGAAAGTGAAGAAAAAAAAATTTTTAAAGATTATGATATGATGAGGTTTTATGATAAAAATAATTTAAATGAATATTTTAATAAATGTAATGAATTGTATATGAAAATATTTCATAATTTAAAAACTGATGAATATTTTAAATTCAAACCATTTTATTTTTATAAAAATAATCGGAAAGTACCTAAAATATATTATGATGAAATTATGAATGATAATTCTCAGTTTGTTGAAAAAAATAAAGATATTTCTGGGTATTCAAATTTTTATAATAAAGTTATTTCTTATTTCGGAGAAGAAATTTCAAATAATAGTAATTATGTAACAAATGAAAATGTAAAAGAAATCTCAAAAAGATTTATAAAGTATATTATTAATAATATTTCAAATAAAAAACAAATTGAATTTTTAAAAAATGGTTGTTCAAGTTTAATTAAAATTATAAAAAGAAATAGTGAAATATTTAAAGATACAATTTTAAAATATTTAAAAGAGAAAAAATATCAAATATATAATTCAATAAGATATGAAAATGAAATTAAAGAGCAAATTAATAATTTATATAAAGAAATATATTCAATATATAATATTGATTCTGATTGAATAAATATATTATATTGATTTAAATTTATATAAGTAATCAATTTTGAAAAAAATTATAAAATAAATAATATACAATTTATTTTAATAAAATTTTTTTAAATTTAAAAAAAAATTTAAATAACATTTATTTAATTTCATTCTTCATCATCTTGAATATTTTTTTCAAAATCTTCATAATTTGTAAGAACAACTTGACTTTCAATATTTTTATTCGAATTATTATTATTAAAATTAATTCTTTCATAATTACTATCAAGTGATTCCATATCAGGAATATTATTATTAGAAGTATATAAATCTTTAATTTGTAAATTTCCTTTTGTTTGAATAGGTTCTGATTTATTAAATATTGTTTCTATTTTTACATTTTGTTGATTATTTTGTAAAATTTCATTTGCATTTTCTAATTCTTTAACTCTATTTTTTAATTCAAAATTTTCTTTATTTAATTGTAAATATAATTCTTTTTCTTTATTTATTTTTTCTTTATTTAACTTTTCATATTTATCATAATCCTTATTTAATAAATTTAATTGTTCATTTTTCATAAATATTTTATTATCATAATCAGTAATTAATCTTTTTAAATTTTCATGTTCTTTTTTTACAATTTTACTTAAATCACTTGAAGAATTTAAAGTCTTTTTTTTTATTGAATTATCATAATCATTTAACATAAAAGATAATTTATCTTCTATAATATTTTTATTTAATTCATCAGATGCAATTTGTTCATTTAAAGATAAAATATCTAACATAATTTTTGCAAATTCTTTATTTGGGAATTGTCTAATAAATTTTTGAATTAATAATATAAAATTTTTTCTAGTTTTAACATTTGAACTTAATGTCTTTTCATTTTTTGAATATTTAAGGAAAGTTTCATTATATTTTTCTTTTAATTCATTATTTTCATTTTTCATTTTTTTATAATCTTTTTCTAATTTATAATTTTTCCCTTTAATTTTAGAATAATCATTAAATAAATCATCTCTTTCTTTAGTTAAATTTATAATTTGATTATTCATATCATTTTTATTTTTAACTTCTTCTTCATTTAATGTATTAATTCTAGTAAAATTTTCTTTAATAATTTTATTTGATTCAAAGAATTTATCATAAATATTAATTAATTCATCAGAAATAATTTTAAAAGCAATTTCAATAACTTCATAAAATAATTCATCATTTAATTGAATATCATAATTTTTAATATTATTAATTGAATTAACTTGAGATAAAATTTGATTAATTCCACTTGAAAAATTTTTACTAAAAAGAGAATTTAAATCTTGATTTGCTTTATGATCAAAATTTCTAAAAATTTCTGATAAATTATTTAAAATAACATTAATTGAATTTTTACAATTTGAAACATAATCATCAAATAAATTTAATTTTTCAGAAACTTTTTTTTCAAAATCTTCTTTCTTTTTTTTATATTCTAATATAATATTATCTTTATTTTCAATTTCTTCTTCCATTTCTCTTATTTGATTTGTTATTTTACCATTATATTGCATTGTTTGATTTACTTTATTTTCAGTTTCTTCTATTATTTTTTTCATATTATTTTCATTTAATTTAATCATATTATTTTCATTTATAAATTGTTGATTTTGATTTTTTAATAATTGAATTTGTTTTTCATTATTATTATATTTATCTTTAATTTTTTCATTTTCTAATTTTATAATTTCATAATCATTAACTAATGAATTATATTTTTTTGATACTTCTTCATATCTTTGACTAATAAAATTAAATTTTTGTAATATTTCTGAATATGAATCATGAAGTGTATTTTTTTCTTTTAAATTTTCATCATTTGTTAATTTAAATTTATCAATTTCATTTTTATAACCTTCAATAATTGAATTTTTATTTTCTACTTCATTTGAATATTTATCTCTTAATAAATTTAATTCTTGTTCTTTTTTTTCTTTTTCTAAATTCCATTTTACTTTTTCAACATTTAAAACTTTTAATTGAACTTTTAATCCAGAATTTTCCTTTTCTAAATTATTCTTTTCTTCACTTAAGTTTTTAATATCAATTTTCATTTTTTCATTTTGTATTTGTAATGTATTTAATTCAGAAGATAATAAAGCAAAATTGGTATCATTATTTTCTTTATTAAAACTATTATTACTTTGTGTAATATTATTATTTAGATTATTATTATTTATAATTTTTTTTAAATTTGAATTTTCAAATAATAATTGATTATACATTTCTTTATAATCTTGATTAAATTCTTCTTCCATTTTAAAATTATTTCCAGTTTTTAATTTATTATTTTCTACAATTAAAGAATTTATTTTTTCATTATATGAATTATTCTCATTTTGTAATTTTAAATTTTGATTTTTTAAATCTGATTTTTCTTGAAGTAATTTCTCATAATCATTATTTATTTTATCATAATTAATTTTATAATCATTTAATTTTTTATTAATATTATCCATATGATTATTACCAATTGTAGATAATTCATTTATTTTTTTTTCATAATTTTCTTTATCTTTTTTCAATTTTTCATTTTCTAATTTTAATTCAGTTAAAACATTTTCTAAATTACTTTTTTCATTATTAAATTTATTAACCATATTATTATAATTAATATTATTATTATTTTTTTCTAAATTTTTTTTTAAAGTCTCATTTTCTTTAGTTAATTCTTCAACATCACTTTTTAAAGAATGAACCATTGACTGAGCTAAAATTAATTGTTTTCTATATTCTTCACTTTCATTTTTAATTTTAGCAATATCTAAAACACCATCAACAGTAATATATTTACTTAATAAATTATTTTGAATTAAATCACTTTCAATAGTCTTTCTTAATAAATCATAATAATTTTTTTGTTCATTAATATCTAAATTATTATTATTATTATTAATATAATTATTATTATTAATAGGAGAATTTAAAATTTCTTCTGTTATTGGTAAAGGATGATTTGGATTTAATTGTTTTATTCTTTTTTCACAATAATATTTATATCTTTCTAAATCACTTAATCTTTTTGCTTGTTCTCTTATTTTACTTTCGAGTTGAGAAACATAATTTGAATTATTTGAAATATTATTATTATTATTGTTTAAATTTATATAATTATTATTATTTGAAGAAAAATTATTTTGGATATTATATCCTGATGATATTTTTCTATGATGATTTGATGAGTCGTTTAAAATTTTTGTTGGCTTTGATGTTGGAATTGGGGCATTTTGAGTTGTTTCTATTTCATAATTTAATTCTTCTTCATCGTTAAAAACTGAATTTGGATTTGTTAATTCAGGATTATTTATTGGAATAGAATTCTGAAATTTATTTGAATAATCAATATTTTGACTAAATGACTATAAAAAATAAATATAAAAAACCCAATAAAAAAATATATAAATTTACTTTCAATTCTCCTCTTTTCATTTTTTTTCTCTTTTATTATTTAAAAAAAAATAAAAAAAGACAAAAAAATAAAAAATCAATCAATAAAAATTTAAAAAAAACATAAAAAAAATAAAAAAAAAAATAAAAATACAGAAAAAAAAAAAAAAAATATAAAAAAAAATATAACAAAAATCCATTTAAAAATCACTTACTTAACTTCCAAACTATTATATTCCTCATTATTAATCCTATGAACTCTAATACTACTTTCCTCAGCTCCACTAGCAAGTAATTCTCCATCATTACTAACAGCAAGTGTATTAACAGGTCCAAAATGTCCTTGTATAGCTCCAATTTCTTTTCCAAACATAATATCAAAAATAAGTAATTCAAATCCACCTTTCTTAGCATGAGTAGTAGTAACTTCTCTACTTTCTTGTCCTCCAGCAATGAAAGCATGAAATTTAATTTTACTTTCATCTTCACTACTAATAAAAGGTGATAATCTACAAGCATTAATATTCCTTGTTGGATTATCAGGATTTAAAATTTCAATTTCTTCAAAATTATCACATGATAAAACTTTACTTGTTCCATCTTTTGATGCAGTTAATAAAATTTCTTCTTTTCTACTTTTATCTAAATCCATTATCATTAAATCATGTATTTTTTTTTGATTTATTATATTACCATTTTCAATATTGTAATTGTATATTAAACCAGTTTCTGATGTTGATATAATATTTTTATCATTATTTAACCATAAAGTTTTAGTAATTTTATCATTATTAGGTGATAAAAATTTTTTTAATGGTTTTAAATCTTTAATTTTCTTATCTTTTTGATTACAATTTGCTTTTAAAATATCATCAAAATTATAAATTAAAATACCACTTTCACTTTTTTGACTACGACCACCATAACTTAATAATATATTATTATCTAATTTATTAAAATTAACTGATCTAATTGAGTAAATTGGGTCTAATTCTATTTTTTTTAATAATTCACCTGTTGAAGTTTCCCAAAAATAAATTGAACCTGTTGAATCACCTGAACATAAATATTTTGAATCTTTTGTTATGTCCATTGTATATACTGCTGCTGCATGTAAGTATGTTCCTATTCTTTCTCCATATTCACTTGACCATAATGTTATGAAACGATCAGATGATGCTGAAAAAAGTAAGTCGTTTTCGTTGTTAAATATTAAGGATTTTATTGGCTTGGAATGACCTTTTAGGATTAGAGGATGCATTTTTTTTTTTTTGAGGGATTTTCAAATGATATTTAATTATTTTTTATTGTATTTTTTTAATTTTTTTTTATATTTTTAATTTTTTTTTTTTTGGGTTTTTAAAATTTAAATTATATTGTTTTTTTTTAGTTATTTTTTTAATTTTTTTATTTTTTTAGGGTTTTTTTAAAATGTCTTTATTAAAATTATATATTAAAAATCTTTTATAAATGCAATAATCTAAAAATGATTAATATAAATTCTTTATATTATTATTATTTTTTAAAAATACAATATTAAGGAACTTTTTAATATATATTTTGATATAGTGAATATATAAATTAATCAGCAACAAAACCACCCAAACTATTATAAGAATATATTTTATTATATAT
>JAJJLH010002149.1:0-40370 GCA_023806865.1 Isotricha sp. YL-2021a | reverse complement strand
CTAAAATAAAAATAATTTATTTAAATGTCAAATACACTAATAATAGATGGAAAAGATAATCACGAAGATGAAGATGGTGTAATGACAATTCATCCATCTCACATATCACTAATTCGTAATTTCGAACAAAAATCTTTTGATAAATGTAAAATATTAAATTGTCCAGTTGAATATTTAACACCAAAAGGTTTTTTTGGTATATTTAGAGTTTTAAAAGATGGAGCTGAATGTGAAATTATTATTGATCAACCAATTACTGTTATGCAAACTTTAGATGCTGGAGAAGTTGAAGGAAATGCTAAATTAGGAGGTTTTAGAGATTTTGTTACTGAATCTTGTGAATATTTATATAAGGATAAGGGATTTGAAAAAAATATGCCTACTATTAAATTAATTATGAAAAAACCTGTTAAGGAATAATGGTTAGTTTTTTTTTTTTTTTTTGGATGGTTTGAAATTGTTTTTTTTATTTAAAAATTTTTTTTATTTATTTTATTTATTTTTTTTTTTTTTGAATGTTTTTTTTTACTTTTTATAGTAAGATTTATAGAATTTTAAATGTTCTTTTTTTTGGAAATTAAGGTCTTTTTTTTTAATTTGTTAAATAAAGTTAAATGAAATCTTAAAATAAATTTTAGTAAAATTTAATTCAATTTAAAATATAGAAAGTATTATTATTTATATAATAAAAAATTAAAAATAAAAATCAATAAAATATATAAATGAAAATGATATAAATATTATATATATATTATAATTTATGCAAAAAATTTAAATAAAAAAAAATGAGTTCAATACTTTCAAACATTTTAATATGTTGTCATAAAGGAGAAGAAAAATATGAAATAATAGAGAATAATTTGAATGAAGAAAAAAATTACAAAAAAATAAAATCCAAAACATCCAATTCAAATAAAACAAATTCAAATTCTAAAAATACAATTATGGATTCAAATAAAAAATATTCATTTATTATTTCTAATTCATCATTAATAAATAATCAAGAAAAAAACACAAAAAATGAAAAAGAAAATAAATCAGAAAATATAAGTGAGAATCAAAAAATTATATTTTCAAATGATCGAAATAATGAAATTAACAACTCAAATATTTTTTTATCAGAAAATGAAAATTCATTAATTAATACTTTTAAAAAAGATAATAAAAAAGAACAAACAATAATTAGTAATATTATTTTTGATAATAGTTTCACTTCTGAAAATTCTTCATCCTTAAAAAATATAACTCATATTTTAAATGAGACAAAATCAAATAAATCATCAAAACAAATTTTAAGAGAAACAAAACCACTTTTATTTAATTCTTCATTTCAAAAAGAAAAAAAAAAGAAAAAAAATGAAATTAATTTAGATTTTGATAATGTTATTTTAGATGAAGAAATTGAATTAGCTCCAAAATTAACTTTAACTGATTATAATAATTCAAATTTATTTAATGGAAAAATTATTAAAATTGATGCATCAGGTTGTAATGAAGGATTAAGACAAAAAAGAGATGGAATGACAATTTTTGGTTTAAAAGAAAATGAAAAAGATAAAATAATAAATGATATAATTGTAAATTTAGAAGAAAATAATAATTTTGAGTTGTCTAAATTATTTGTAATTTATTATGATAGAAAAAAAATAAGTTATTTTATACAAAATTTAAATAATGATATTAGAAATAATAAATTAATAATGTATATAAGAGTATATGATACTTATATAAATGATGAACAAAATTATAATTTAAAATATTTTTTATTAGGTCATACTATTATTTCTATTTCAATTTTAGAAGATAATTCTTTAAATATTAAAGTTTTTGATAATCAAAAAGATGAATATGATAATAAATGTAATGAATATAAATTTCATACATCAAATTCTCCTATTTCCATTGGTAGAGAAAGATGTTTAATTAATATAAATCAAAAATTTATTTC
Organism: Isotricha sp. YL-2021a; assembly: GCA_023806865.1. Taxonomy (NCBI): domain Eukaryota; phylum Ciliophora; class Litostomatea; order Vestibuliferida; family Isotrichidae; genus Isotricha; species Isotricha sp. YL-2021a. The sequence goes on along the minus strand of JAJJLH010002149.1, from coordinate 38,422 downwards.
TAGAATTCATGCTAATTTAATTTATAATTCTTATAAAAATCAATGGAAAATTGTTGATGGTAATGGAAAAGGGAAATTTAGTAGTCATGGAACTTGGATTATTTTATCTGATAATAAATTTGAATTAAATTCAAATTCTTCAAATTATGAAGTAAGAATAGGAAAAAAAATGTTTAATATTAAAATTGAAAATGAGTAATATTCAAAATTGTGTTTGTTTGTATGTAATATTGTTTATTATATATTAAAGTAGTATTATAAATATAATATATAATTATATTAGAAAAATTTAATATTTTGCATTATTATTTCTTTAGTAGATAATTTTTTTAAAAAAATTTCAATATTAAAAAAAATTGAAAAATACTTTTTTTTTTAATTTTATAATATTATATTTTATTTTAATAAAATAAAAATATAAATAAATAATAAATTAATAACTTATGGGTCCCAAAAAAGGAAAAAAAAAAGGTCAAGATGACGAAGACAATCCTTCAGAAAACTTTCTCCCAGCATATAAAAAAGCCTGTATAGAAAACTTAGTAACAGCTGCACCAACATTAGTTCAAAAAGTAGAAGATACCTTAGATGAAGGAGATGACTTAAACGAGATATTAGTAAACGACAAAATAGGAGAATTTGGAGCAAGAGCCTTAGCAACAGCATTAAAGCGTTCAACAAAAGATGATAAAGGAATGCCAATATTAAAATCTCTTCGTATATGGGAAGGAGATATAGGAGATGAAGGAGTAAGAGCAATACATCAATTTATAATAGAAACTAATAACTCATCATTAAATTTATTAGAATTTCTAAATTGTAATATTGGACCATTAGGTTGTGAATTTATAAGTAGAATTTTTGAACCTAGTTTACCTTGTAATATTCAAATTTTAACTCTTGATTATAATAATTTTGGAAATGATGGTTTAAGTAATTTATTAACTTATATTCCTTTAAATACAACTTTAACTTATTTATCTCTTTGTTATTGTGGTATTGATGAAAAAGGAATTCCATTTTTTGAAAAATATATTCAATCAACTAAAACTTTAGAAAAATTAATTTTAATGGGTAATACTATTAAAGATGAAGGTGTTACTAATTTATGTTCTTATTTATTGAATAATGAATCTATTGAAGAAATTAATATTAATAATGTTTCTTTTGGACAAAATGAAGATACTATTAATAAATTAATTTATTTACTTGAAAATAATCCTAATCTTGTTATTTATCATGTTAAATATAATTTTATTAGTGAAAATAATTTCAGAAGTATTGTTGAAAGTTTAAAGAGTCCTAAAGGAAAACATGTTTATCAATTTAATGCTGATGAGAAATATCCTAAAGATTTATTTGATTTGTATTTTAAAGCTATGAAAGGAAGGAAATATAAAAAAAAGAAGAAGAAGGGGAAAGGAAAGAAAGGAAAGAAGAAATAAATAAGTTTAGTTTTTTTATTATTTTTAAATTATGTAATTTTTGAAAAATGGATTTTTATATTTTTTATTTTTTTTTTTTTTTTTTGGATTTTTTTTTTATTTTTTAATTTTTTTTATGCTTTTTTTAATTTTTTATTTAAAAAATGGCAAAATTTGGTAAAATAATAAAAGAAAAAAACAATAATAATGGAACATATAAAGATAGATATATGAATTACAAATCATTAAAACAATTAATAAAAAGAATATTAAAAAATAGAAATGAATTAAATAATGAAGGAAAATTAAATGAAGATTATCAACAAGAAAAAGAAAAAATTGAATTAAAAGAATTTACAGATCTTTTAGAAGAACAAATGAAAAAAGTTTTTATATTCTTTATCAATAAAGAAAGAAAATTATATAAAGATATAAATCAACATTTATATCAAAAAGATAATTATAACAAATATGAATTAGGAGAATATTTAAATGAATTTTCAAAATTATCAGAAATAGCAACAAATTCTTTAGAATTATCAGAATTTGTTTATTATAATAATTTAGCAATGATGAAAATATTAAAAAAATATGATCATAAAATAATTGGTAAAGAAAAAAAAAATTATATTACAAAAGGTTACATTCAAAATAAATTAGAAGAACAAAATAGTGATATTTTATATATGTTAAAATTTAAAATGATTGATGAAGTAAATGTAATTTTAGATGATTTAATTCATTTATTAAAAAAAAAATTTGAAAATAATAAATCTAAATTATCAAATAATTTAAAAAATCAAGAATCAATACAAGGAAAATTAATTGAAGATCTTCCTGATATTTCAGAAATTTCAAATAGATTAATGAAAAGTTATAATGAGATAAAAAAAAAAATTAAATCAATAGATAAAAATTGTATGGAAGTTAAAAAATTATATATGCCATGGGATGATTATTTAAAAATAAGTAATGAATTAAATAATAAATTACTTCAAATAAAAGAAAATGCATCTGAAAATCAAATTTCTTTATATAGTAATGATATAAATAGTATTGAAAATGAAACTAATTTTTCTTATGCAGAAAATTACACAAAAACAATGAATATAATAAATAATACTTTTCTCTCAAAAGAAAATGCTAAAAATATTATTATAATTTTTACTCAGACTTTTTTATTTACTTTTAGTTATTCTGTTATTATACCAAATAATATTTATTATATTGATAGTTTAGGATATTTTTTTTATTACAATGGTATAATTATGGGAATGATGCCTTTAGGAATGTTATTTTCTATTTCTTATGAAACTTTTTGTTTTAAAAAATCATCTAAAATTATTATTATTTTTTCATTTTTATTTATGACTGTTTCAAATTTACTTTATTGTTTATCTAATAAATATAAAGAACTATTTTTAATTATCATTAGTAGATTTTTATTAGGTATTTCTAATAATAGAACAAATAATAAAGTTTATTTAACTAATTTTTTACCTAAAAATAAAGTCAATTCATATATTAGTTATTTTCATATTGTTTCTATGTTTGGATTAATTTTTGGTTTTGGAATTAATTTTCTTTTCAAAGATAAAGAAATTAATAAAATTATAAATCAATATACAATTGGAACTATAATTTCTTTTATATTATCATTTATTTTTCTTTTATTATCAGTTTTCTTTTTTCAAGAAACTAATAATTCTTCATTTAATATTTTAAATTTTAGTGATAAATCAAATGAAACTAATGATTCTATTAAAAGAGATACAATAATGATAAATGATATAAATGAACAATTAGGAGATTTTAATAAAAAAAGTAAATATAATGATACTAATTTAGTTTCTAAAACAATAATCGATATTACAACAAAGGAAAAAGAAACAATGCAATATTTATATAAACCTTTTTTTGTTTATCTTTCAATTATTTTCCTTTCAAAAATTACATATGAATCAATGATTGTAATGACTTCAGTTTATTATTATAAAATTGAAAAAGATAATAAAAGTTCATTAATTTTACTTTTTGCTATTATTTTATTACTTATTCTTGAATTAATTAATATGAAAAGATCAAAATTAATTTCAGATCGAAATATGATTTTATTTTTATTATTTTTTATGGGTATTATTAATATTTCATTATTTTTATTAAATAAATATGATGAAATCAGTTTTTTAATTCTTATTATTCTTGGATATTTTGAAGAAAAAATTTCATCAACTTTTTTTACTGATATTATTCTTGATGATTATATTTTCTGCGAAATTCAAGGAAATATTGTTTTAAATATTTTTGGTATTTTTGGAAGAGTAATTGGTGGACTCTTACCTATTTTTACTGGTATTAGTGAATATCAAATAATAAAACAATATATTCATTTATCATTATTTATTCTTTGTTTAATTAGTATTGGGTTATTTGGATATTATTATCAAGATATGAGAGTTAAAGCTATTAGAAGAGTCCTTGAAAGAGAAGATAATGATAAATTTATAATTACAACAGAAATATAAAGAATATGTTAATATTTCTATTTAGAATTTAATTTATAAATAAAATAATAATTTAAAAAAGTTTCTTTATAATTTAAAAGATAATTAAAGAAAAAATATTACAAAAGAGAAATGATAAATTGACAATAATTTATAAAGAAAAGAATAAAATATTAATATTATTAAATTTATATTAAAATTTACTTTATATATATTAATATTCCTGATCTTAATTATTTAACAAAAACATAATTCATATTCATAGTTTAATTTGAATAAATTTTAAAGAATATATATAATCCATTGACAATATATTAACTAACTAAAAACATAAAAAATGCAAAAAAAAAAAATAAAAAATAAAATAACTAAATTACTTTTTCCCATTTTGTCTCATTTTTCTTTCTAATCTCCCAAATTTTTCCATAGTAACTTTCCATTCCTGAGCAATATCTTCATATAACTGTCTTTCTTTTTCATTTCTAGCATTATAAAAAGATCTAAATAACCAAATTAAATCTTCTCTATATCTTCCATCAGAAGGTAAAACATATTCACAAGGTTTAAAATAATCTGGAATTTGTGCATCAATATCCCAATAAATTTTATTATCAATATAAATTTTTTCTAACCAACTTCCTTTAATTTTACTAATAATATTTTTATTATTATCAAATTTATATTTTTTCCCAAAATCCCATTCTTTATCATTATCAAATTTATAATTTTCATCATATTTATGATAGAAAATTTCTCCTTTAATTTCATGGAAAATTTTTTTATTTTCATAAAATTTAACAATACATCTTAATTCATTTTTACAATCAATACAATTAAAAATTCCTTCATATAAATTACTTCTTCCTTTTTCAGAAGAAGCATTTAATAATTTAATTTTAGGAACACTAAAAGTAATAATTTCTCCTAATTGAGTAAATTCTACATTAACAGGACCTTTTTGAACAACATAAACAGTAGAACCAAAACTTTCAGTATTAACAGAAAAAGCAAAATAACCATGAATTTTATATAAATTTTTATAAATAATATAAAAACGAGAAGCTAATGGAATATGACTTACTTGTTCAACATATAATTTAGTACCATTTGATAATTCAGCTTGAAATGTTTCTCCTAATGTTGGATTAAATGGTTTTAATTGTTGTACTGGAATATATAATCCTGATATACCAAAAGTTGTTATTAATTTAAATCTTTCTAAAGGAGAAATTTTTGGATTTGATGCTGGGATTAAAAAAAAATTTATTAAGGAAAATATATTTGTAAATCTTTCCATTAAACATTTTGGTTCAAACATTTTTATTTGAAGTGATATTGTATGACCAAAAGGAACTTTTAATATTTGCCATATCATATTTGTTATTAAACCAGAATATTTTTTTGTTACATTTGGATCGATTATTACTAAACCATTTTTATTATCAATTTTTATTCCTTTGTATATACCTTCTTTTGTATAATTTGGTACTTTTAACCAATCTTTTATTTCTATTAATCTTGGTGATGGGAGAATTAATTTTTTTTTGTTTTTTTTCTCATATAAAAATGTTTTATTACCATAAAAAAATGAAAATGGATGAAGTTCTGTTGATGAATATAAATATGGATTTTTTGAATTTAAATATAAATCATTTTTAAATTTTATTTTCGGAGAATTTTCATATTCTTCAATTGGATATTTTACAGAACCAAGTTCATATAATTTTGGAAGGAAATTATTTTTTTCTTCTATTATTTCTTCTATTGAATTATCTCTATTTTGAAAAATTGAAGTATATTCATTATCGGAATTTAAATTGTTTAAATTATTATAATTACTTGCTTCATTTATATTAAATTTGGAATTTGGTGAATTTTTATTTGTTATAACGTCATTTTTATTTGGTGATGAATTAATTGAATGAAAAATACTTTGCTTATATATATTTAAATCTATTTCATCTATTTCATTTATATCTCCTTTTAAATGTGGAATCATTTTAAAATTTTCTTTGGAAAAAAGAGATTGTAAAAATATTTCATTTAAATCTATGATTGATAACTTTTGGTTATTCATATTTTTATTAATAAGATATTTTAAATATATATTATTTTTTAAATTAAATGGATTATATTTTTGTAATCATTTTATTTATATGACTAAATATAAATTTAGAATTGGGAAAAATTGATTAATATGAAAGTGTTCATTTCATTATTTTAAAGCTTTCAAAAAATTTTATAATTAATTATTATGACGTAGTAAAATATTAAATAAATTTTAAAAAAAATTATTTTCAAATATTGTTTTAAACAAATAAAAAAATTAATTAATTTTTTTATTTGTTTAAAACAATATTTGAAAATAATTTTTTTTAAAATTTATTTAATATTTTACTACGTCATAATAATTAATTATAAAATTTTTTGAAAGCTTTAAAATAATGAAATGAACACTTTCATATTAATCAATTTTTCCCAATTCTAAATTTATATTTAGTCATATAAATAAAATGATTACAAAAATATAAAAATATAAAAAAATGAGAAATACAATTTCATTAATAATAAATGATGAAGAAAAAAGTGATGATGAAAATGAAATATCAACCTCAAAAAAAAATAGAATAAAAAACATAGAACAAATAGAGCAAAAGCCATTATTATCAATGAAAGAAGAAAGAAAAATAAATAATGAAAGAGAATTATCTCCAGATTGTTTAAATGGAATAGAGAATGCTCCATCTTATATATTAAATGACATTCTTAAAATAAAACCAAATGAAATTTTAGATTCACTTATAAAACAAAGAACATCTTTTTTTATGAAAGTTAAAACAGAAAAAATATTATCTTGGCAAAAAAAAGAATTAACTCAACCTTTATTAGAAATGAATGATAATTATAAATCAATTTCAATTCAAATTTTTCGTAATTTATTATCTTATATGAAAGATAGAAAATCAAGTAAAAAACCAATTTTACATGTTAGAAAATTTTTAAAATTAACACTTCATTCTAATCAAATTATAAAAGATGAAGCATATCTTCAAATTTATAAACAAATTAATAATAATCAAAATTATGAAAGTAAAATTAGAGGATATAAATTTTTAGCTATTATTTCTTCTTGTTTTGTCCCTTCTAAAAGTATTTATGATATAATTTTAAATTTTTTATTTTTTGAAAAAGAAAAAGAAAAAAATGATATTTCAATAATAAATCATATAAAATTTATTTTTGCAAGATTATTAAAAACAAATGAAAAAGAAAGAAAAAATGTTCCTTGTACAGAAGAATTAGAATATATAGAAAATTTAAAAAGTATACCAATTCCATTATATTTTTTTGAAGGAAATCAAACAGATATTAATATAGAATCATATACAACTGTTAAAGATTTAAAAAAAAAAATGATGGAATTTTTAGATTTTAATATACAAAGAAATATTTATTATTCAATTTATGAAATTGGAAATGATGATGAAGGAAATTATGAAAAATATATTGATGATTCTGAAATAGTTTGTGATATTTTAGCATATTGGAAAAGTGAAAAATTAAAAGCAGAAAAAAAAAATAAAAATGTTGATTTTAAATTTTATTTAAAATTATTAATTTATTATCCATTTGAAGAAGATGATGAAGATACAGTTTCTTTAGTTTATTATCAAACTATTTATGATGTAATTTCTGGTAAATTTAATTTAAATCAAAATAAAATAATTAAACTTGCTGGATTACAATTATTAAATGAATATGGAAATGAAAGGGAAGATGCTTATAATAATTTAAAGAAAAATTATAAAAAATATATTCCTTCAAATAAAATAAATTTATTAACTCAATCACAATGGATTGAAAAAATTATTCAATTTTATTCAATAATATCATCTTTTCCTAAAAAAGATGCAAAATGGAATTATTTAGAAGAATTAAAAGAAGATAAATTATATCAAACTCAACAATTTGAAGCAAAATTTAATTTTTCTAAATCTGGAACAAATGATGATAATATTACTGATGATTGTATTATTGGTTTTAAACCAGATGGTATTTTAATATTAGATTCTGAAAGAAATGAAATTGTATTTTATAAATATGAAATTATTATGAATTGGGGAATTTCTAATAATCAATTTATTATTTGTATTTCTACTATTGATAATAATATTAGAAAAGTTTGTTTTTTTACTAGTCAAACTAAAGTAATTCAAAATATTATTGAAATTTATTGTAATATTATTGCCGGGAAAGATATGAAAGAAATACAAAATATTATTAAATTAAATGATAAAAAATTTGAAAAAATTGATTCTGGAAGAAAAAATTTTAGAAATAGTTTTTTAAAAAAAGATGTTAATAATAATAATTTTGAAAATATCAAAATTGATGAAATTGATAATTCTAATTTTAATGAAAAATTAGTTCCTTTACATGAAGGAATGAATGAATTAATTTGATTAATTAGATAATAATATATTAAATTTTTTAATTTCCAAAAATCGAAAATAAAAAATTAATTTTTATAATTTATTTTTCGTATTGGAAAAAGTAAGTATTATATATTAAAAATTATATAAATTAGGGAATAGTTTTATATTATTTTAATACTTATTTATTAAAAATTATAAATATCTTTTATTAAGTTAATTATTTTTTACTTTTATAATTTTATAAAAAACTAATTTTTGAGTAATAATTTATTAAATAATAATATTAAATTTTTAAATGAATATATGTAAACCAATAAATATTTCAAAAACGAAATTAAGAAAAGAATTATTTATCCAACCTCTTTCACAAAATAATAAAAACAATAAAAAATATACAAATGATTTAAATAAACTTTTCAATGATCCAAATCATTATTTTTCAACAAAAATAAATGGAACAGAAATAGTAATAGGAAAAAAATTATCAAATATAAAATATCATAATAGCATACCATTAATACAAACTAAACCAATGAAAAAATATCTTTATTCAAGATATAGAAGTTCTCAAATAACAAATTCAAAAGGAAATTTAAATATTATAAAATCTCCAAATAATAAAATTAATTCAAGACAAAGTCAAAATTTAAAACCTAATCAAAAATATATTGATAATAATAGTTTAAAGGAAATATATGAAAATTTTAAACATATTCAAAATACTTCTTCCTCAATTTCAAATAAAAATTTAATTAATCCTGATAATATAATAAAAAAAGAAATAACTCAAATTTTTAATATTCAAACTAAATCATTAAATAAATTTTTAACTGAAAATAATAAAAAAAATAAAATAATATCAAAAATAATAAAAAAAACAAAAAAACCAAAAAAAGATATTTTAATGAATACATTACATTTATTTAGAGTAAAAAAAGAATTTATAAATCATATTCAAGAAGAAAGTAATAAAATATTACAAAAACCAATTTTTTCTTGGAATACTTCTTTAAGAAATACAAGAAATTCAAATAAACAATATTTTGTTAATATTGGTCTTAAAAATCCAGAATGGTATTTATTTAAAAATTCAAATGATGATTTAATGAATAATGAAACAATTAGAAATCCAAGTTTTGATAGAAATGTTTATAAAAATAAAAGTTTAAGAACTTTTTTTCATAATGAATATTTAAAAAAAAATTTTCCTAAATCATATTCTTATTTTCAAAATTTAAATTCTCAAAATTATGATAATAATAATATTAATGATTTTAGTGATAGTATTTATCCAAGTGAATTTAATAGTTTATATATTAAAGGAGAAAATTTACTTTCTTTTGAATTAGAAAATTCTAAGTTATTGAAAGGGAAAAAAATTTTAAATTCTAGTGATTTTTCACCAGACCAAACAAAGGATTTTATATTTAAAGATTCTATTGATTCTCCTAGTTTTAAAAATTCTTTTTCATTTAAAAAATAACTATAAATATTATTTTTTAATGAAATAATATAATTATCTTATTATTAAATTCTGTTTTTTTTATATTATTAATAATAAGATATAGAATTTTAAATAATATTTAGACTTATTACAAATTAATTTTTTAATTGTATTTTTAAAAATTTTTTTTTCTTTAAATAATTTATGGAAGAAATAAATAATAATCTCCTTATTAAATTAGAAAATCAATTTTATTATCCAGGTGATATAATAAAAGGAAATATATATATAAATATAGAAAATAATATTAAATCTCCAGGATTAGAATTAATAATAAAAGGAAAAGAAATATTAAAAGCAAATCCAGATATATATGAAGAAGAAGACGAAGAAAATGATATTGAAAATATAGAAAAAAATAATAATGATAATTTAGATCAACCATATAAATATTATGATAATATAGAAATATTCAAATCAAATATTTCAATATCAAATCAAAAAGAAATAAAAAAAGGAAAATATATTTTTCCTTTTACAATAAAATTACCAAATTTAATTCCAGGAACTTGTATAATATATGATAAAAATATTTTAGGTGAAGTATATTATTATATAAAAATAAAAGGAGAAGACTCAAATGGAATAAAAATAAAAAAATCAATACCATTAATAATAAGACAAAATATAAGTGATTTTAAATATAATAAATCAAATTCATTAACAAAAATATTTCCTAAATTTTGTTGTTGTAGTAAAGGAAATGCAAAATTAAATTTAGAAATAACAAATGATTATTTTTTAATAGGAGAAAAAATAAAAGTAAATATAAATGTTGATAATAGAGAAGGAAAATTAGAAGGAAATCTAATATCAATTTATTTATATAAAAAAATAACACTTCATCCAAATAAAAAAGATATTATAGAATTACCAAAAATTATTACAACTCAAGTTGATGAAAATACAATTTATTCAAATGATGAATATTCAAATTTAATTGAACTTGAAAATGAAATTATTTATCCTGAATCAAATGAAATTTTAAAAAATTGTAAATCATATAAATTAATAAATGATATTAATAAAATAGTAAATTTATCTTCAAGTTGTTTATGTAATTCTTTTTCTTGTCAATATGAAATATTTGTTAATGTTAATTTTTCTGGTTGGGTTTCTGATGAATTTGGAATCTTTATTTCTACTATTTTATATCCTGATGAAAATATTTTTAATTATAATGATAATTTAATTAATGATTGGGAAGGAAAAAAAATGGAAAATGTAAATATTAAATTAAGTGATAATTATTTAGTTAAAAATAATGAAGAAAATATTATTTATACTAATAAAAAATTTTTAAATAATAATGATGAGTTTAATTATAGTGATAATATTGATAATTCTAAAAGGGAATTAAAAAATGATATTAAAATACAAGAAATTGAATTAACTGATTTAAATAAATATAATAATAAAGATGATGAAAAAGAAAATGAAAAAAACATTGAAGAAGATATTATAAAAGAAAATATTATAAAAGAAGAAATAAAAGAAAATAATAATAATAAAATTGATGATGATAAAAATCAAGAAAATGGAATGATAATTAATAATATTGATGAAAATAATATTATTTCTAATGAATCAAAAAAAGGAAACCAAGATTTTAAAAAAGAATTTAATAAAGATTGGATTGATGATAACATAGATGATGGTGATGATGATGATAAATAAAATAAAAAAATAAATAAAATATAATAAATAATGTATAATACAATTAATTTTTTTTTTATTTAAATCAAATTTATAATTTTAAAATTAAAAAATTATATTATAATGGATAATGAAAAAATTACTATTTATCAAGTTCAAAATATTGATTTTATATTTTCAAATTATGTAAATTTCCCAAAAGCTGAAAGAACATATTTTTATATTGAATTATTAGAAAACCCAGTTAAAATAAATGAATTATTTAAAAAATATAAAAATTATTTATATGGTTTTAGTATTCAATTAAAAGATTTTGAAAATAAAAAAATTACAGGTGAAGAAACAATAGAAATAACAATTCAAACACAAGTATGTTTTTTTTATATGGAATATAGAATATTACTTTTTCTTGATTTATCACAATCAATGTTTAATTTTGATTTTGATCAAAAACAAATTTACATAGAAAAAATAGAAATATATACAAAATATATATTAGAAAATTTAAACAAATTTGAAAAAGAAATATTTAATATTAATAATGAAATAGTAATATTTAAACCTAAAATAATTTTAGGAATAGCGTGTTCATCAAATGAAGATGACTTATCAATTTTATTACATGAAATAATTTTAGATTCTAAAAATTTAAATGATTATTATTTTAATTTAATAAAAAGAAAATTATATTATAAAATAATAAATGTAAATAATAATAAAAAAATACATCAAAATCTTCCAACAATTTCAAAATTAAATGCTCATAAAATTAATCCATCATTTAATAATAGTAAAGCTTTAGATATTTATATTAAAAATCAATCTAATATTTTAAATACTATTTTTGAATATAGTTTATATTGTTTAGATTTATTACCAAGAACTGCGACTCCGATTTTATTTTTTATAACTGATTCAAATTTAAATTTTTCTTCTCAAGGAAAATATAATAATATATTAATGCAATATGGGAGAATCGATATTTCAATTCAAATTTTTGATTTATTTAATCCTGAAAAAAATAATATTTTCTCACAACCTTCTTTTTGTAATTCTATTGATTTATTAAAATATATTGCAAAGTTTACTAATGGAAATTATTTTCCTATTGATTATTTAAATGATTTTTTTCATATTAAAAAAATTGAATCTAATATAAATTTATTATCTTTTAATGAAAAGATTAATTTAAATAATGATAATAATAAAAGTGAAGTATCAATTAATTGTAAATGTTGTAAAAATACTATAAGTATGTTTTTTTGTAAAAAACCTTTTTATGAATATGATACTCAGAAAAAAAAATTATATATTGACCAAAATATTATTCAAAAAATAAAATTCAATATTAATTCAATTCAATATTTTAAATCATATAAAGTTAATTTATTGATAAAAGAAAAAATAACAAATTATGAATTAAAAGTACCTTTTTATTTAATTTCTCAAGCAAGAGTAAGAGAAAGTTTTTTTTATAAAAGAACAAAAAAAAAAAATTCAAAAAAATTTCAAATTTATTTATTTTCAGGAGTATGTATAATATATAGAATTATTCCAAAAGAAAATATAGAATCAATTGAAGGTTATAATATTCAAATTGATATTAAAGCAAATCCTTCAAAATTAAAATCTTTAAAAATAGAATATATTAAAAACTCACATGATATTGAATTAAATCATTCATTTTCAACACATGTTTCAATTTTAAAAAATTTTATTCAAGAAATTATGTGGACTGATAATCTTATTTCTTTCTTTTGTAATAATTTTTCAGAAGAAAAAGATTTTCAAACTGAAAAAGAATCTTTTATTAATAAAAATAAAATATTATGGGATTTAATTTTTCATTTATCAATTCATACTTGGCATAGATTTTTTGATGTTGATATTTTAGAATCTTTAGTTATTAATAAAATAAATGATATTAATGATGATAATATAATGTCTTTTCTTTTAAAAGATAGAAAATTACCTCTTTCATATAAAAATCAAAGAAATTTAATTGAAAGTCAAATATTTAAATTTTGTGATACTTATGAAAAAGATTTAAAAATTGGTATAAAATTAATTCCAAAATCAGAAAATAATTCAAAAAAAAAATATAATAATGGAATAATGATAATTCAAATTGATTGGATAAGAGATAATTTAATGTTAATATATATTGGATTTTATCAATGTTTTCAAAATACAAGAATTACTTTAAAAGAAAGATTAATAAATGAAATTCAAAATACAACAAAAAATAATGATATTAATATTCAAACTACTCCTTTTCATTTAAAATTATTATTAACTAAAAAAATTAGTATTATTCAAAATCAAGAATATTTAACAACACCTTATAAAATAAGAGAAAAAAAAGGAAGAGAAAATATTACAAATGAAGAATATGAAAATAAAGCTGGAAGTATTTTTAGTTATACTGTTGGTAATAAAATTATTTTATCTTATTTAATGGTTATTCTTAATAATTTTATTTTATCATCTTGTAAATTTATTTTAATGAGATTTATTAAATCTTTAATTCATCAAAGAATAAAAGAAAATTTTTCAATATTAAATATTGATATTAATTCAATTACTTTAATTTCAAAAATTAATGTTTTAAATATTATTAATTATAAAGATATTCTTCCTGAAAATATATATAAACATCAAATTGTTATTATTTATACTATTTCAACTGGAGAAGATGATAAAATTAAAACTGAACTTGCTATTGAACCAAATCATTCATTTTATATTTTTAAATGTAGAGATAATATAATTAATATTTATGATAAAGAAAATTTTGTAAATTCTGTTATTTATTTTGCTCAAAATTCTGAATCTTTTATTTTTTATTCTATTAAATTATATACTACTATTATGAAATCTATTGAAACTAAAATTAATTCTCAGAAAATTATCAATTTTTTTTTATATTATTCAAAAAATAATATTAAAAATTATAATGAAAAAGTAAATAATTATATAGATGATTTAAAAAGTTATTTATATCAATTTAAAGAGAAAAGTAATACAAATAAATTTAATGATAATCTAATTCATTCTTTAACTTTTATAAAAAAAATGGATTTTTATATGTTTAATAGATATTCAAAAAATCATCAAAATAATTTAGATTATATAAAAAGAATAATTCATACATTAAATGATATTTTTACAATAATACAAGATTATTCTTTTAGAAATGTTGATAGTATTACTTATTATGCAAAATTATTTACAAAATCAACAATAATTTTTTTTTCTTTTCCTTCAAAAGAATTATTATTACAAAATACTTTTGACTTATATAATTATTGTGTATTAAGTATAAAATTTTATTATATTACAATTGATTCTTTAAAACAAATGGATAAAGGATTTTATGATATTTTACTTGGTCAAGAAGAAATTGCTTCATATAATTCTGATAAAATATCAAATAATGTTATATCAATTTTAAATGAATATAATCAACAAAATAGTTATTTAAATTTATCTCCCAATTCAAATGAATTAAAAAATTTAATTAAAGATAATGAATTTTTTCAAATTAGTATTGATGAATTTTTAAATAATTTTTATATATTTATAAATTATTATGTTAATCTTGTTAAAAAATATAATGATATGATAAATTATTTATTATATGATAGAAATAAAATTGAAGATTGTATAAAAGAATTATATTCATTTAAAATATCATATCCATTAACAAATATTTTAAATAAAACAAAAGAAGGATTTGATTTTATTATAAATCAAATAGATGAAATGATTAGAGGTATTTTTATTCAAATTCATGATAATTATTATACAAATGAAATTCCTCAAATTGAAGAATATAATTCTAATATATTTGATTTTAGTACTGCTTTTTTAAAAGAACCAAGTAAAATAAAACAAAAAAAATATCATTTTATTATGGAATTATTATTAGAAGTTAATGAAGAAATTTATTTACTTAAAATTGATAAAGAATGTTCTTTTAAATTATTTTTAGAAAAAATAAATTTTATAGGTGAAGAAAATATTAATTTAGAAATAATATTTTATTTTATTCCATATTTTAAAGATTTCTTTAATGAAACTGAAAAAGAAGAATTTGTTAAAATGACAAATTCAACAGAATTATCAATTACAAATAGAAATGGATATTCAATTTATTTTGATATAAATGAAAATAATGATGAAATTTTAAAACAAATTCCATTATATTTTGAAAGTGAAAAAGAAGAATATTATTTTATAATAAATCAATCTTTAAAATCATTTTTAGATAAATTAAATAAATATATGAATTCATTTAAAACAATAAATGAAATAGAAAAATTGAGAAAGGAAATTAATACTAATAAAATGTCAGATGAAGAATTAAATAATAAATTAAATCAAGCTTATTTAATGATGGAAAGTATTCAAAATAAATTATATTTAAGAGAATTAAAAACTTTTTCAGTTGTTTCTAATATAGATATTTTTAATTATATTGATTTATATTTTATTAAATTTTCTGATAATTATACTTTTAATTTTATTAAAAATGAAAAAGATGAAATTGAAAAAATTAAAGCTGATTGTTTAATTATTAAAGATAATGATTGTACTAAAGAATTATATAAAATTCCTTTTTGGATGAAATTTAATTTTATTAATAATGATAATTCAGATGAGAAAAATTTTAGAAAAATAACAATTGATATTAAATGGTTATTTATAACAAAAGGAAATAATCTTAATATTAATGATAATGTTAAAGAACTTATTATTACTTATATTGAAAAAAAATTAAATATTATAAATAGAAGAATTATGATTGATAATTTAAGAGAAAGTAATTTTTATAAATATAAAAAATATCATAATGATATTCAAAAAGAAGAAGAAAATAATTTTAGTGAAAAAAGAGAAATTAAAAATAAAATGGTATTAAAAATATTGGATTTAAATAATGAAGAAAATGAAAAAATAAATTTATATTTTCATGAAGATATAAAAAAATTTTTCCAATCACCAAATATTGACAGTTTTACAATTAATGAAAATTTAAATATTGATAAAATATTTCAATATTTACAAAACTATTTTAAAAAATTATTTTCAATAGAAAACATTCAAAATTATTATAAAATAGAAAATAAAAATGAAAAAGATCAAATTTTTATAGTTTCTTTAGTTTTAGCTGATATAATTCAACCAAAATATAATAAAAGTAATACAGGAAAAAATTTAACAAAATCATTTTTATCTTTAAAAAATAATTCATATTCAATTTCAAATGAATCTATTAAATCATCAAATGAAAATATTATTTATGAAAAGAAAAAAATATTAATTCAATTATATGGAATTGTTCAACCTTCAACTTTTATTTTAAAAAAAATTAGAGATATTGTGAATGAACAAATTAAATTAGAAAAATTAAATAATTATATTATTTTATTGAAAAAAAAATATGAAATAATAAAATTACCTGAATGTGATATTTTTTTAGAAAAAAATTATAATATTGAAAATCCTATTGAAAAAAAATATGAAAATATAAAAAAATTTGATAATGTTTTAAATTCATTATATGAAAGAGCAAATAAAACTTGGGATAAATTATTAGGAAATAATGAAGAAATAAATAAATTAGATAATGAATTATTAAATACTTTTTCAGATATATATGATTTTACAAATAAATTTCAAGAATTTGAAATTTTAACAAATTTAGATAAATCACATATGAATTATATAATAAATTATTTTTCTTCTTTCAAAAGTAGTAAAACTAAAATTTTTAAATTAAATAATAATATTACAAAAATATTTATTATTTTTGAAGATTTATTATATTTAGATTATGATAAAGATAATGAAAATAAAAATGATAATATTAATAAAAATAATAAAATTATTAATAATTATAATAATAATAAGAATTTAAAACCCTCAAATTCATATATTCAAAATACTGAATTTGCATTTATAATAACAATAACAAATATAAGTGAAGAAGATAAAAATAAAGATTCATATAGATATGAAATAATAAAAAGAAAAAGAGAAGAAATATCAAGAGAACAAATAAAAGATTTGATTGATAAAAATGATGAATTAAAAATAATAATATATAAATTATTAGTTGAAATACAATATATAGTAACATTATCAATAATGGGTGAACCTATTGAAATATAAAAAAATTATATAAATAATATAATTATAAATTATAATATTATAAAATTGATAAATATAAGTCAATTTTAATAAAAACTTTTAAAAAGTCAAAAAAAAAAAAATATAAAAAAAAAATTTATTTAACAGGACATTTATTCTCAACTCTATAATAATAAGAATCAACACATCCTAAATAATGAAGAATAAATCCAACATTAACAAAAATATGTAAAATTTGATGTGATGCACCAATAAAATCAAATTTCCCTTGAAAATATTTTTCAGGTATTCTCAAAGTATACATTAATCCTCCAAAAACATAAGAAATTCCTCCAAGATACCAATAAATTAAATGAGGACTTTTTTCAAATCCAGAAACAAAATTTCCAAGAAAACTCAAATGTAAAATTGGAATTGCTGTACTAATTCCTAAAGTTAAAAATAAAATTCCTCTTAATTTTCTTCTTCTTGGAATATGAAAATCTGGTGTTAAAGAAAGGCAAAAAACACTAAATGAAAAAACTGAAATAAAACTTAAATAAGCAGTTGAAAAAACTATAAAAAATTAAAATTATGAAAAAAAAATTAAAAAAAATATTTTTACATGATTCACAATAAAAAAAGTAAAAATAAGGAGGAAAACATGATCCTGCTATTAAAAAAGTAATTCCAGCATAATCTAATCTTGACATAATTTGATAAATATTTTTTGACATTGTACCAAATAAATGAAAAGAAGCAGAAAATCCTAAACAAACTATTGCAGCAAATAACATAATAAATAAAGGCCATCTTCTTAATTTAATATCATTTTCATTATTTAAAATTTCATTTTCTATATCATCATTATTTAATATATCTAAAACTTTATTTCTACATATTTCCCAATGTAATGTTATATCATCTATTACTTTAGATTCTTTTTTTTTTCCTATTTTTTCTAATATTTTATTAATCAGGTTTTTTACGTCATTTATATACTTTTTTATAAATGATGTTATTTTATTATTTGGTAAAATATTTTTAAATAAATCATTTGTTTTATTTGATATACTTTCTATATAAATTGATATTGAAGGAGGATTAATATATTTTTCTTCAATTTTATCTTTATTTAAATTATCTATCCAAGGTGATATAATATTTTTTATATTATTTATCATATTCTCATATCCTACAACACTTATAATTTTTTCTTTATATGCTGAGATATAAATTCCAGTATAAAATATTAAAAAAATTGCTGTAAAAGTTCCTAGTATATGAGTCCAAACATTCATTGTTTCATTATGACATTTAAATAATGATCTAAATACTTTTGAAACTGAATTTATATTTAATAGATATCCTGTTTTTATATATTCATTATCTTTTAAATAATCTGGAGCTTCTTCGTATTTTCCTATTAATATTTGAGATTCTTCTATAATTTTTATATCGTTTTCTATTTCTGGTTTGTCATATTTGGAATTGTTTATCTCTTTAAAAGATTTTTTTTCGTTTTCTTGTATTGACATTATAAAAAATTTTTTTTTAATATTTTTTTTTTATATTTGTTTTGAATTACGTAATTGGATTTTTTTCAATAGTTTATTTTAATTAACTTTAAGGAATATTTTATGACATTATTAAGGATATTTTATTTAATCACAAATTATTTTGGTTAAATTTATAAAAATAATTTTTTTTAAATTTTTATAGTAGAAATTTCTTTAAATTTAAATTAATGAAAAATTCATAATAAATAAAAAATAAAAACATAAGAAATTATTAAATAAAATTATTATATATAAATTATTCTTTTTATTAATTAATTGTTCATTTTTCTTATGATATTTCCTTTAATAATCAATTAATCTTTGTTTTAATTTCTTCATTATTTTCTTTTAATCTTTCATTCTCATTAATTGAGAATTTTATTTATTTAAATACAAAAAAAGAATATATATATACATAAAAGAATAAAAATAAAAATAACAAAAAAAAAAAAAAAAATATATCTCAAAATTATACATATATAATAAAATAAATACATTTAAAAAAAAATTAAACAATCCTAAAAAAAAAACTATATAAAAAAACCTCAAAACATAGTATCATTATTATATCCTCCATACTTAATAATCCAAGGATCTTTAAAAATATCACTTAACTTCATTCTCTGATCAACTTCTTTCATAAGTAACTTATCAACAAAAATATTAGCTTCATGTGAAATTTTTTTCCAAATATCATTAGGATACTCAACAGGTTCATAAATAGTCATTCTAATAATTTCTTTCTCACTTTCATCATCAAAAGGTAAATATCCACTTAACAACAAATATGAAATAACACCAATACTCCAAACATCAGCACTAGTACTATATTTTTTTCCTAATAAAACTTCAGGTGCCATATAACCAATTGTTCCAACACATTCATTAAAAGTTTCTCCAGGTTTAATCATTTTACTAATACAAAAATCGAATAATTTAATATCAGCAAAATCAGAATCATTTGTCATTAAAATATTTTCTGGTTTTAAATCTCTATGTAATATATTTCTACTATGAAGAAATTCAACAGCTTTTGATAATTTATATATTATTTCTGCAGCTCTTGATTCTGTTAATTTAAAATTACGTTTTTCTAAATATGTTAATAAATCACCACCAAAACAATGTTCCATTATTATATAAATATATTCTTCATTTTCTATTATATCATATAATTGTAAAATATTTTGACTTTGTGTTATTTTTAATATTTCTATTTGATTTCTTGCATTTATTAAATCATTTGTTGTCATATCTCTTTTATTCATTATTTTAATTGCTACATCTCTATTTTTTCCTCTATGTAAACCTACTCTTACAAAACCAAAACGACCACTTCCTATTTTATCTTTTACATTATATGCTTCATATAAATCTTCATATCCTATTGCTTTACGAATTGTACGTAACCACATTTTATAATTTTTTTCACTATCTGTATAATATTTTCTTTCTTTTTTTGGATAAACTACACTAAATGCAAATAAATTTATTCCATTATGTGTTAAGGGCATTCCTTCTTTTATAAATACACCATTTAAATTATGTAATCCTGAATGAATTTTATCAGTTTCATTTTTGAAAAAAAATAAATCTTTATATATTAATTTAAAATACATTTTTTTTAAATTTTTATCTGATGTTATTTTATATAAGTAACCTTCATAATTAATTGGATTTGAATCTAAATCATCAGAATAATGAAAAGTATTCTTATTTAAAATATTATTATTATTTTCATTTAATAAATCACCATAAGTTCCTTTTTCTTCAATTTCTACATTTTCATTTACAATTGATTTTATATTTGAACGTTGAAATGTTCGAGTTGGATGAATAGCAAATAAATTTTTATTAGTATTATTACCATTCATTTGATTATTAAATTTAGTTACTTTTGTATATGATTTAAATCTTTGATATGGATTTATTATTTTATTACTAATTAAAGTTGCTGGTTTATATTTTGATATTGGACTAGGTGACATTATTAATTTTAAATTTCCTTCTTGACTTATTAAAGATTGTTCTAAAAGATCATGTTGATTTTTTTCTCTTATTGTTGCATTTTCATATATTTTTTGATAATAATTTAATGTATCATTACTAAATGGTCTTCTTTCATATAAAAAAATTAATAAAAAAACAAAAATATCTGAATTTATATTTTCAATACTATATTTAAAGAATGTTTCATCAATATAATCAGAGTCGAAAATTCTTTCTAAAGTTTTATTTATTTCATTAATACTTTCTTTTCTATCATTTACATTTTCTTGTTCAAATTTCATTTTATAATGTAATAAAAGTTCATTTGAATTTAAAGGAATATATGAAAAAACTATTCTAATATCTTCTCGATAAACTTTACCATCTTTATCAAAATCATAAAGAGAAAAAATTATTTTTATTAATTTCTTATAATTTCCTGTAAATAAATCCATTAATCCATTTACAAATTCATTTTTATTTAAATATGCTTTTTGGTCATTTGCAAAAACATTAAATAATCTATCACTAATAATAACAGGTAAATCATAATACTAAAAAAAAATTAAAAAAAAATTTTTTTTTTTTGAAATTATAAATTTAAAATAATACTGTTGAAAATGTTAATCGATTTAAATTTTTTCCTTTTTCATTTCCTCTATCACTTAATTCTTTCCAAATATCTCCTAAATATTTTTGTAAGTAAATTGTATCTTTTGGACGAAATTCTTCTAAAATTTTTTCAAAATTTACTTTTGAAAATATCATTTCATTTCTTTGTGTATTTGATGATGATGCGTAACTTGATATGTAATTATCACTTACCATATTTCGACTTATACTCATTTTTTTTTAATTTAATTTAATTGTTTATTTTTTTAATATATAATTGTTTTTTTTATTTATTTATTTATTTTTAGTTTTTTTTATTTTTTTTTTATTCCATTTAATGGATATTAATAATGAAAATAAGGAAATTGAGAAAATAAATTTAAGTGATTTTGATAAATGCTTTCTTTTATATTTAAATGTGGATGAAATATTAAATTTTTCTAAGAATAATGAAAATAAATTAAGTGAAGGAATTTTAATTTGTTTAAATAAATATAAAGAAATTCAAAGTGATATTTTTTCAGGATATAATTTCTTAGATGATATAAATGAAGGAATATTAAATAATGAAAAAACAAAAAATTGTTTTTTTATAAAAATTTTAAATATTATTCAAGATACTCAAAATAATAATTTAAATTCAATAATTGAAAAAATAAAAACAGAAATTAAAAATGATAATTTATTAACAGAAGAAGAAACTTTTATTTCATTAATATTACTTTTATATTTATATTTTCAAGAAAATGTATGGGGACCTTCATTTACTTTTATTAAAGAAACTGAAAAAATTGATTTTGAAAAAGAATTGAATAAATTTAATGAGAATTATTTTAATAGATTAATTAAAAATAATTTATTAAAAGAAGAAGAAATTGCTTTTGAATTATCATCATATGGGGAAGAACCTTATAAATATTCTCAATTTATAATATTTTATTATATTTGTTATTATTTTATTTGTAATTATAAAAAAGATTCAAATTTAAAATTTGATTTTAACAAATTTTCAATTATTAAATTATGGAAAATTCGAATATTAAAAATTTTAAATCAATTAATTCAAGAACCAATTGATTCAATTCAAAAAGAAATTGATAATTTATATAATGAATTTAATATAGATAATTTAAATATAGATAATGAAACAAAAGGTTTATTACAAATAGAAAAATCATTTTTTTACATTCGTTATTTTCATAATAAAAAATGTACAAATATGTTAGAAATAGCAAAAAAAAATTTAAATATAGATATAAACTTAACAGGAAAAATGGGAAAAAAAACAAAATATCAAGAATTTGATACTCCAATTTTAGTAGTTGACATAAAAAATGAAAATAAAAATATAAAAGAAAAAGATAATTTAACATATGAAAATAATATGACATTAGATTCAATAAATAAAGATAATCCCTTATTAGAAAATACAAAATTATCAAATCCAGAAGAAGAAAAATATTTTTCAAATCAAATAATAACAATAAATGATCAAATATACATTTGTGCATTATTAAATTATTTAAAAACAGGATTACCAGATGAAGAATTAAACAGAGAAATAATATTATCATATTCAGAAAAATCATTAAAAAAATCATTTGATTGGTTAGTATATTCTAAATTATTATATCATAGATCATTAGCAGAAGATAAATCAACAAAAAAAATAGAAAGAAGTTTATTACAAATAGAATCATTATGTAATCAATTTAATGATAGAGAACCAATTCCATATAATAGATTAAAATATTATTTTATAATAGAATATCCTTTAATTTTTAATTTAAAGAAAAAATATGCTGAAAGTTTTATGAAATTTGGTGCAGTAAAAACTGCTTTTGAAATATTTAAAAATTTACATATGTTTGAAGAAGCAATTAAATGTTTATATGTATCAAATAATAAAGAAGAAGCAAAAAAATTATCAATTGAAGTATTAAATAAAAAAAAAGAACCTGGAATTTATTGTATTTTAGGTGAGTTAGAAAATAAAATTGAATATTTTAATAAAGCTTTAGAAATTACTAATAATAAATATACAAGAGCTTATCGTTGTTTAGGAAGATATTATTATATTAATAAAGATTTAAATAAAGCTAAAGAAAATTATGAAAAAGCTATGGAAATAAATCCTATTTTTCCTGATATTTGGTTTAATTTAGGAATTATTTATATGAATGAGAAAAATTATCAAAAAAGTTTAAATTGTTTTAGTAAAAATTTAAGTATTAATGATTCAAATTGTGATGTTTGGGGAAATTTAGGTGTTTGTTTTATTCAACTTAAAAAATTTAAACAAGCTATTAAATGCTTTGAAGAAGGTTATTTGAGAAGTAATAAAAATTGGAAAATTTTAGATAATTTAATTTATGTTTCTATTGAAAGTAAAGATATTAATAAAATTATTTTTTGCTTAGAACAATTTTATTATATTGATCAATATCAACAAATTAAAATTAGTTATTTTTATTATTTAACTAAAATTTATTTAGAAAATTTAAAAAATTATAATGAAAGAGATAAAATTTATTTAAAAGAAAAAATTTATAATTTATTTTTTAAATTTAGTGAAGTTGATGGATTAAAACCTGAAATTTGGGATTTATATGCTTTGTTTATTCAAGAAAATGAAATTATAAATAATAATAATGAAGGGAAAAATGATAAAATTTATGAAAAAATTGTTGATGTTAGATTAAAGGAAATTAGAACTTTAATGTTAAAAAATATTGAATGGGAAAAAGATGATAAGATTAAAAATATTTTATGTGATATTATTAAAAATATTAGATTGATTTTAAGTAAAATTATTTTAGATAATGATTTTGTTAGTGATAAAAAAATGTTTATTAATGGAATTGAAGAAAAAATAAATAATGCAAATAAAAAAAATGAAATTAAATAAAAGAAGAAAAAATATAAATTTATATTTGTTATATTCAAGAATTTTTTTTTATTTATATTATATATATTTTAATTATTATTAATTTTTTTCTTTTTTTTTTCCAATATATTTTCTAAATAAAATTTCTTTCGGTTCATATGTAAAATAATAATTTCCTAAATCATTAACAAGAGAATCAAAAGTTGAAAAATTATTATTAGAACTAGAATTTATATTTGATAATGATAATGAAGTATCATTATTATTAAAATAATTATAATAAGAATTAATTCTTTTAAAAGTATTAGAAATATTTTTATATTGTAATAAATTTTTTTTCATATAATAAATATGTTCTTTTGATTTTAAATGAATATTATAAGTTAAATATTGTTTTTTACATAAGGCACAAAAATTTCCTTTTGGTTCAATATCATTATCAATTTCATCATTACTAAATAAAATATTAGATTCTTTTGAAGAATTATCATCTTCATATATATTTATTTCATTTTCTTCACTTGAAGTACAAAATAAAGAATAACCATCTGGAATTTTATTTTTAAAAATTGGGAAATCATATTTATTATTTGATTTTTTTTTAAATGTTTCATAAAATAATTTTTTATCTGATTTTATATTTGGAATATTAATTGCTATTAATGAATTTGAATTTATATTTTTTGGTAAACCATCTTCATATAATAATTCTAAAGGATTTTTTCTAATTTTATAATTATTTAATATTTCTATAAAATCTATTAAAAATAAAATAAATTATGATTATACCATTGAGAATAATACAATTAAAAATATTTTTTGGATGATTTATAATTGTTTTATAATATCTTTTCTTATTATAATATAATATAATTCCTCCTTTATTTAATATTAATTTATTAAATTCTTTATTTGATAATGAATATAAATCTTCAATTATAATCCATATATCATCAAATAAAGATGAAGTTATTGTCTATATATTAATATATTTATTATTACTCCTAAATTTTTTTCTATTAAAGTACATAAATATTTCTTTTTATATATATTATAATTTGGTAAATAATAAAAAAATAATAATCCTTTTAAATCATTTCTTCCTTCTAAAGGATTTTGAGAAGTCATTAAAAAATTAATATTATCCTCATATTTATTTTTCGAATTTGAAAATAAAATGAAAACAAAAAATTAATTATAATTTTACAGAATAAACAAAAAAAAAAATATTATAAAAATAAAAATTACAATTTAGATAAAAACTTAATATACTTATTAATTTTATCAAGAATATTTTTCCCATATTCCAAATTATGAAATAATCTACTTATTTGAGTTTTTTTATTTAAAGCCAAAACGCCATTATATTCAAGGGCATCTTTAATTAAAAAAATAATTAAACCTGTCGTGGCACAAATTTTTGAATAATAAGAAGGTATAATTTTATTTTTCATATTAATTACTAATTCTTCTATTAATAAAGTATTTTTATCATCAAAATTAAAATTTTTTGATACTTCTTTTATATAATCTCCCTTTTTACCTTTTGATTTATCATTAAAAAATTCACAAAATTTAATCCAAAAAGTTTTATTATTTTTAATTTCTGCAATATTTCTTTCATTTATTAAATAACAAAAACATCTATATACAATATATATTTCATTTAATTCATTTTCTAAATATTTTTGATGAAAAATTTTTGTATATTCTTCATTATTTAATAATTCAATTGCTTTAATTGTACCTTTACTCATTTGAAAATCTATATATTGTTTATTTAATTCTTCTTCTGAATATTTTGATTTATATTCATTTATTTTATCTTCTATTGTTTTTCCTTCATTAATATTTGATTTTATTAATATTAATTTTTTTAATTTATTTAATCTTTCTATATGATATTGTTTAAATATTTTTGATGATAAAATTAAATTATTTTTATCATTTAATGTTAAATATGATAAAATATTTTCAAACCAATTTTCATTACAATATGTTTTAAAATAATAAGAAGAGTTTTTTTTTATATTATTTTTTTTTTGATTTTTAGTATTATGAATATTGATTGTATTAAATTTCTTATTTGGGAATGTTGAATTTTTTATATTTGATTTATTATGAATATTACTATTATTATTATTTGACTTTAAATTTCTTTCTGTTTTTGAACGAATAATTGTTTTTTGTTTTTTTTCTTTTGGTTTATTTAAAGTTGGTTCTGTATTCATATAATTAACTTCTACTTTTTTTTCTTTTAAATTTGTTAATGTTTTACTTCTTGTCATTTTTTTACTTTCTTTTTTTGTATGTGAAGATAATTTTTTTTCTTTTTCTTTTTCTTTTTCATTTTTTTCATTCTCTTTTTTTGAAATTAATTTTTTTTCTTTTTCTTTTTCTTTATTTTCTTCTTTTTTATTTAAATGTTTTTTATCTATTTTTTTATCTTCTTTTTTAATTTCTTTTTTTTCTTCTTTTTTATTTTCTTTTTTTTCATCTTTTATTTCCTTTTTTTCTTCTTTATTTTCTATTTCATCAAATTCTTTTAACATTTTTTCTATAGTAATATTATATTCATTAAAAAATTTTTTTGAATTATCTAAAATAAATATTTCTTCATTATTTCTATTTTCAAGATTTGTTAAACTTTGAGAAAAAGTTCTTTTTAAAAGTTCAATAAGAATTTCTTTTGAAGAATTACTTTTTTCTATATTATTTTCTCCCATATAATAAAAAATAATAATAAAATAATAAAATAAAAATATAAATAATAAAGAGAACAAAATATAATAAATAAAATAAAAAAAGACAAATAAAAATCAATTTTTTTTAAATCAATAAAGTTTTGAAATTAATTTTCATTTTGATTTAAATAATTATTAAAAAAAACATATATAAATTATATATTTAAATAAAAAAATAAATATTTAAAAAAAAAAAAATAAAAAAATGTTTGTATATAAAAATATATAACAAAAAATAGGATTTTCTCCCATTAATCCCAAAATTTCCTGAAGTAACAATAATACTTTCTCCAATAAAAGGTAGATTAAAATTATTAGAGCAAACATCAAAAGAAGAAATTTTAATATTTTCAAATAATGAAAATATTGAAGTAACAATTAATATAAAACCATTAGAAATTTCTTCCTTTGATCATTTAGGAATGACAATACAATTAATTGGAGAAATGGAAAACAATGATAATAAAAAAATAACAACTTTTTTAAATGAAAGTAAAATTATTTTAAATGAAGGAAAAATAATAAAACCAATAACATTAAATCATATATTTAAAAATATAAAAACACCAATTGAAACTTATTATGGAAATCACTTTTCTATAAATTATTATATTCAAATTAAATTAATAAGAAAATTATTTAATACAGAAAAAATATATAAAAAAAATATTATAATACAAAATATATCAAAAAAACCAATAATGAATGGTAATTGTAGACTTGAAATTGGAGTAACAAATAAATTACATATGGAATATGAATTATTTAAAAATAAATTTGATTTAAATGATGTGATTACTGGAAAATTATATTTTTTAGAAGTGACTACTCCAATTAAATCAGTAGAAATTCAATTAATTAAAAGAGAGCAAATATTAAATGATATAAATAAAACTTTTGAAAATATTATTATTGGTAAAATGCAAGTTTGTGATGGTCAACCTTTTGATGATGATATTATTCCATTTAGATTTTTTTTAAATGGAAGAAATATTAATCCAACAGAAAAAAACAATGATTCTTTTTCATTAAAATTTTATATTAAAATTGTAGTTATTTTAGAAAATGATAAAATGTTATATAAAAATCAAGAAATTTTTCTTTGGAGAAGTGAATTTAGCTAAAATCAATTTAATTTACACTTTTTAATATTATAAATTAGTTTAAATATAAAAATAAAACCCAAAATAAAATGAATATCAATTTAATTTATGAAGGAAATAAATATGAATTTGATATACCTAATCAAGTAAATATTAAGTATATTAAAGAATTAACTTCAAAAATATTTCATTATGAAGAAAAAGGATTAGATTTAATGTTTAAAGATGAAAATTTAAATGATTATAATGATAAAATGTTAATTAATGAATTAGTTTCTGAATATGAAAAAAATATTACTATTCATCTTGTAAAAAGTGATTTAAATGCAAAAACTATTAATTTATCTTCTAATGAATCTACCAATGATACTAATTGTAATGATAAATATTATAAATCTTTAAAAAAAAAATTTAATAAATTTTATTTGATATATTCTAAAAAAATAAATGACATATTAAAATTTGAAGATAATTTATATGATGTTTTTGAAAAATTGATTCAACATATTAAAATCTTTAAAAAAGATATTTTTAAAATTAATGAAATTTTGGGAAATTTTTATAATAACAACAATTATAATAAATTAATATCAATATTTGATAAAAATAAAACAGAACAAGGATTTAATGAAAAAGATTTAAAAAGAATAAATGATGATATTGACAAATTAATATTTAGTTTTAAATATTTAATTACTCAAAAGAATTTTCAAATTAATATTATTGAATTTATAGAAAATCAAATTGAAAATATGAAAAATATTAAAAATGAATTTACCCATTTTGAAAATGAAAAAAATAATTATGATAAAATTGTTGGATTAATAAATAATTTTTTTAATAATTATAAAACGAATAATAAAAAACATTTGAATTCAAATGATGTTAGTTTTTTTAATGAACATAATTTTAATTCATCAAATGCTTCATTTGATTTATATAAGAAAAAAAAACAAAATATTCTTCCAAAAATAGAAAATAATAGTTTTAGAGATAAGACTTTAAATAATTTTAAACCTAATTCAGATAAACATTCAAAAAAAATTAAACTAATTAAAAATAATGTTTTATTTTTTAATCAAAATGACTTATCTTTATCTTTAAATAAATCACCTAAAAAAAATATTAAAAAACAATTAATTGAAAGTTCAAATTCAAATAAAAATAATAATATTTTACCTGGTATTGATATAAAAAATATTGATACAAAAACCAATAATTCAACTTTTAATACTACTAAATCAAAATTAAAAAATATTATTAAAAAACAAATTTCTTTATCTAATGATTCAAAAAGTTCAAATTCTAAAAAGAATATAAAAAATAAGAGTTTAGATAAAGAAATATTAATTAATGAAGTTAAACCTAAAATAATGGATAAAATTGATAATAAAAAAAATATTTCTAGAAATGAAAAATTAAATAATTCATTAAATATTAAAAATCAAAATTTAATTTCAAATGTATTTAATTCAACAATTAAAGAAAATTCTGGTAATAAAAGTTTACCAAAAACAGAAAGAAATAAAAATAATAAAAAAGAAGAAAATCTTTTAAATAATTCATTTATTAAAAATTCAAATATAAATATCAAAATATCAAATAATAATAATAATATTATAAATAATAACACTCAAAAAGATTTTAAAAAAAATAATGATAAAGAAAAATCAATACATTTTAATATAGAAAATGAAAAAGAAAAAGAAAAAGAACGAAATAAGAGTAAAGAAACAACAAAATCACTTTTTGATATTAATAATTATATTAAAAATAAAAGTAGACATAATACAAATGTTACTTATGATCATTATAATGAAATGAATCAAACATTAAAATCAAATAAAACATTTAGAAAATCCCTTATTAAAAATAATAAAGATGATGATAATATATTAAAAATTACTTCAAAAGATTTTAATAGAAATGAAAAAAAGAGAAAAAATACAATTAAATCAATTGTTGATAGTACAATTTTATCTCCTAATAAAAAAGAGAAAGATAATGAATTAAGATATAATAAAAAAAGAAAAACTTCTAAAAAACAAACTGATAATAATAATAATTCAGATGATGAAAATAATAATAAATTAAATAATAGAAATAATAAAGAAAATAGTCAAGAACAAATTAAACAAATAGCTAAAGATTTACTTTCATCTAATAATTCAAATATAAAACAAATAACATTTTATAGAAATAAAAATATAAAAAAGTCATTAAATAATGAAATAAAAAAAGAAAATGAAATGAATGTAAATAATAATTCAAATGATGATAGTAATAATGAAAAAAATAATGATGAAATTAACAATGAAAAAAATGAGGATGATAATAATAAAAAAAAGAAAAAAAGACTTCAACAAATAAATAAATATGACTTTATAATCTGAGAAATTGTTATATTTTAGATATGGAAGATATGAAATGTATATTATAATATTAAAATATGCTATTATATTTTAAAAATAAAAAAAAAATTTATTCCTTTATTATTAATATAATATATATATTTTGAGTATAAAAATATTATTTTCCCATAATTTTAATATTATTAAAACTCAAATATTTATTTTTTTATTTAGTAAATTCTATTTTTTGTTTTTCTTTAGGTGTTCTATAATATAATTGAGGTTGTTTTTTATTAGATAAATTTAATATATTTACAGCTTCTTTTTTTTCTTCTTTATCATTTTCTTTATCAATAATATTCTTTTTAGAATTATTATTTCTTTTTAAAGTTTTATTATAATTTGTCATTTCTCTTAAAGTCTCTCCTAATAAATCACATTTTTCATTTAAAACAATTGTATTTGTACTTGAGATACTTGAAATACTTGAAAAAGATAAATTTGAGTCAGTTTCTTTTTCACTTGTATTAAATTTGTCTATATCACCTAATTTAAAATGAGTTTTTTGTCTTCTATGATTAACTTTTGGAATATTATTATCTTTTTTTATTGCATTAAATGGATTTTTTTCAATATTATTTTCTTCTTCTTTATTTAAGTCATTATTATTATTATTTTCTTTATTATTTTCATTTGTAAAATTTTCTTTATTAAATTCAATTTCTTTTTGCATTTTTAAAAGAAAAGATGAATTTATATTTGAAGTATTATAAATAGATTTTCTTAAATAAATATTTTCATTTAATAATTGATTATAAATTCCCATTTCTTTAATTCTATTTTTAATTTCTTCTTCTTCATATTTTTTAAAAGTATATAATAAATTAATATTATAATATTTTAATTTATTATTTTCTTGAATTAACAATTTATTTTCTACTTCTAATTTCTTAATAATCTCAATTTTATCTTGATTAATTTTTTTAATTTTTTTATCAAATTCTAACTGAATAAATTGAATATAATATAATAAAATATTAATAATTTTTTTAGCATTTTCAATTTGAATATTATCATTAAAATTTGAAAAATCTAAATAATCATCTTTAGAAGAATTTCTATTTTTACTATTATTTGTTAAATTTAAATTATGTCTATGTTTCCTTAAAGAAGAATTAGTTTTTTCTTCAATATTTGGATTTGTCCCATTAAAATTATATCTTCCTCTTATATTATCTCTATTTGGAATCATCTCAGAATTTTTTTTATAATGATGAACTTTTTTTGTGTCTTTAGTTGATCTATTTGATAATTGAACTGTATTTCTATCTGAGTTTTTATTTAAATTTTGATTATTTAAATCGAGATATGGATTTTTATATAATATATTATTAATATTTATATTATTTGTATTTGATGTTGTTTTTCTTTTTTTTTCATTTGATAATCTTATTGAATTTTTTTGAATTTTTTTTGGGTAAATTGGTGCATTAAAATATTTTTCATTCATTTTTTTATTTATAATCAGTAAAAATTTTTAATTTATTTATCATTAAATTATATTTAATTATATTTTTTTATGTTAATTCGATTTTCTATTAATTTATTTTCTATTAATTTTTACTATAAAATATTATGGAAATTTTAAAGGATCTTAACAGGACTTTATTTATTACAAAATCAGGTAAAAAAATTCATTTAAGAAGAAATTGTTTAACAATAAAAGATTCATATGTTATTGAATTAAAATATGATGATATAGATAAAGAAAAATATTGTACAATATGTCAAAAATGTGTTGCTAAAGAAAAAATATTCAAAAGTCAAATTCCTTTTATTAATAAAAATCTTCAAAATAAAATATTAAGTATAAGTTCAATTCATGCTAATTCAAATTATAATTCTTCAAAAGAATTGGAACCAATTCCAGATGATTTCAGTATAAGTTTAAAAAGTAATTTAAATCATAATAATAATAATTATTATATAAATAATAAAAATAATTATAATAATAATAATAATAATAATAATAATTATAATAATTATTATAATAATAAAAATAATAATAATAATAATAATAATAATACTAGTAATAGTGATAGTAATAGTAATAGTAATAATATAATCAATAATATTCAAACTTTTAGTAATTCAAGTGATGAAAATATAATAAACACTGATAAAAATAATTTTGATAATTTTAAGATTATTGATAGTAGTTATCAAAAAGAAAATTTTATTGATTCAATTTCAAAAAAAGAACCTAGTTTTATTAATAAATCAAAATCACAAAATAATGATTGTTTAAATATTGATCAAATTGGAAAAATTTTTATAGATAATGAAGATTCAACAAATTTAAATACATATAATCCAAATAATCTAAAATATGATTTAAAAGAAATAAAATTAGATTTTAAAATTAATAATAAATTATTAAATAATAATAAAACAAAATATAATTTCAATCAAAATTATATTTTTTACTTTAATATAGAAGTTATTCTTAAAAAAAATTTATGTAAAATTAAAACAGGATTTTCAATAAAATATATAGATGATAATGAAGAAGAAGATTCATTTGATACTATTAAATTAATTCATGATTTTACTATTAAAAATAATTCAAAAATTAATTATTGGATTAATTTAAAAGAAGGATTTTTTAATTTAAATATACAAAACAATAAAAAAACAACAAAAAAAAAAAAATGTTTTGAAAAAATAAATTTATTACATATTATACAAATTAAACCTTATTTAAAAATAGATAAAGAAAATGAATGTGAATATTATATAAATGATGAAAAAATTAATTTATAATAATATTTATTTATTCATTTATAAAAAAGAGTTTTTTTTAATAATGATTTTATGAAAATTATCAAATATAAATTAATTAATAAATAAATATAATATAAAAGAATATAATTAACAAATAAAAAAATAAAAAATAAAAAAATAAAAAATATAAAATTGATATATTAAAATTTTATATATTTTCAAAATAAAAATTTATATTTTATTCATCATCAACATGATCACCATTTCTTTCTCTTTTTCCAATTTGTTTTTTATTTTTTTTTAAATCATCTTTATTTTTCTTTTTAAAACCATCATTTTCATAATCACAATCATCATTATTATCATTAATATTATTTTTAACAAAATCATCACCATCATCAATTTTTAAAGCAGCTAAGTCAATTGCAAGATCAGAATCATTTAAATCTTTTTCATCAATATCTAATTTTCTAATTCCTTTTTCTAATTCTAAAATTGCTTTATCATCTCTATATAAATCAATTTCTTCTCTTAATTCTTTATTTTCTCCTATTTCTTTCATAAATTCTTCTTCTTCTTTTTCTTTTTGTTTTTTTTTATTTTTATCTTTTTTTTTCCCTTCATCAATTTCCATATTTAAATGCTTTAATTTGAATATTTTTCTGTAGTTTTTATATTTTTTTTTTACTAAAATTACATCTGGGATTTTTTCACTTTTTTTATTTAAATTTAATTCTAAATTTTCACTTAAATTTATTTCTCTTAAATCATAACCTAAATATATATCACCTGGATGCATTTTTCTTCCTAAAAATGTTCTAATTTCTATTATTTCACTTTCATTTTTTGATGAATTTTTCATACATTTAACATTAACAATTTTAAATTTATTTTCATTAATTTTATTTAAATGACTATTATCATATATAGAATTATCAAAAATATTTTTTCCCTTAATAGAACTATTATCATTATTATTATTATTATTATTATTATTATTATTATTATTATTATTATTATTATTATTATTATTATTATTATTTATAACAATATTATTTACATGATTAACATAATTATTAACAACCATAATTTGTTTATTAATCCCAGTTTCATCTTTAAATTCATTTTTACAATTATCTTTATTTTCATTATTAACATTTTCATTAACATTATTATTCCCTTTCTCAATATCATTATTACTTTTTTCAACACCATCATTTTCAAAATCTAAATTTGATTTTTTAGACTCACTTTTCTTAATATCATCAGGGCAACTCCAATCATATATAAAATCTAAATCAAATCCTTCTGAATTTAAAATATCTTCAAACAACTTTTTCAACATATCATAATCAGGATTTTCTTCATAACCTAAATTTCTAGTATATTCAATATAAATTTGAAAATTTTTATGTAAACCTTTACATAAATCTTCAGGATTAGTATCTCTTTTTTTTTCCATAATTTTAACATATCTATCTTCTTTAGGTTTAATTGGTAAACCTTGCCAAGGTAATTTTCCTAATAAAAAATATACTAAAACATAACCAATTGATTCTAAATCATCACGTCGACTTTGTTCAAAACCTTTTAAAGCATTAATTGAAGCATAACGAGCAGTACCAGTTAATTTTTTTTTTTGAGTCATTGGATGATGTTGTAATGATTTACTACTACGATATTTTTTAGCTAAACCAAAATCAAGTAAATAAATATATTTTGCTCTTTCTTTTATTCCAGTTACAAAATTATCTGGTTTTATATCACGATGGATTATATGCTTATCATGAATATATTTTATAATTGTTATCATTTGAATTCCTAACATACATGTTGTTTTAAGAGAAAATTTTTTATTTTTTGATAATTCAAAAATGTCTTCCAAACTTTTTCCTAAAAGTTCCATTACTAAAATGTTATAATCACCTGAATAACCAAATGATTTTACAAAAGGAATTCCAGCTATTTTTTTTTTTTTTAAAAAATTTTTTTTATATTTTTTTTATTCTTACGACCTTTTAAGTAACTCATTATATATGCTTCATTTTGAAGGAGACTTTGACCTCTTTTTCTATTTTCAAATTTTAAAGCATATTCTTCGTCTTTGAATTTTGCTTTGTATATCATACCAAAGGAACCTTCACCTAGTTTTTGAACTGTTAAATATTTGTTGAAAAATATCTTGTTTAGTATTTCTTTGTCTTGGTGATTACTACTCATTTTAATGAGTTTTTTTTTAATTTTATTTTTTTTTATTTTTGTTTAATTTTTTTTTTCTTTTTTTTTTATTTTTTTTATGATTTTTATATTTTGAGTTTTTTTATGATTTATTTGATAATGCTTTAATTTTTTTTCTAAAATGATAAAAAATGTAACAATTTTTATGTGTGTCTTTTTGTAAATAATAAAAATTATTTGTAATGAAAATTGCGTTTAAATTTATATATTTTTTTTTATTAAAATAATTTTTTATTAAAAAAATAAATTATTAATTATTTTAAATTAATAAATTATTTTTTATATTAAATCAATAAGAACTATTAAATCAGAGAAAATATAAACAAAAGAAAGTAATAAATTATTTTCTTTTTTATATTTTATATTAATTGATTCTCTCATTATTTTCACATTAATAAAAATAGAATATAAAATACTTAAAAATAAAGCAATTTTAATATAAGCAAATAAACTACAAATAGACAATGTAACAAATTTATTACTTGAAAAACAAATAAGATCCATTAAAGGAATAAAAACATTATTTGATATAGACAACATAGTTTTAATAATTAAACTTTCTAAAATAATTAAACAAGTATTTTTTAAAATAATAGAAATTGCAATATCAGGTGAAATTAAAAAATAACTTTTTGACATTCTATAAAAAGTGGTTAAAAAAATATAAAAAAGAAAACTTAATAAAGGAGTAAATAATTCAGGATAATATAAATTAGGAGGATAAAAAGGAGTTTTTTTTGTATTCGATTCAATTTCATTTGGTGAATACTCATAATCTAAGAAAGGAATAAGTAATTTTTTAATTTTCCAAATTATATAATTTGAATCTACTAAAAAATAATTTTGTAAACTTGTAATATTGACAATTGTAGTATGAAAATAATTTATTTTAGTCATTTCACTAAATTTAAAATAATTTAAATTTACATTTTCTTATCTTCTTTATTTTGAAATATATTATTCTTATTTGAATAATCCATTTTAAATTAAAAAAAAAATAAATTAAAAAATAAATTTATTTTTCTTTTTTTTTATTAAGAAAAAAACATATAAAAAAATATTCCCAAAAATCAATTAAAAAACATATAAAAAAATATATTTATTTTAATAAAAAGAAAGCATACCTTTAGAATGTAAAAATTTATTTAAAGCAGCATCAGAATTTCCTTTAGTTCTAACAAAACCAGAAACAATCATAGTTAATTTATCTGCATTTTTTTTATTTTCATATTCTCTAATTCCTGCAGTTGAAAGAGTAATTTGTACTGAAGCATAATCTTTTGCATCTAATATTCTATTTGTTGCAAAACATCTTCTTGGTATATATAAATCAACATAATCTCCATTTGCATTTTGCATTTTTGTTTTTTGAATAAAAAATCTTGATAAAAATTAATTAAATTAAAAATAATTAAAATTAAATTATTTAATATGATTTTTTATTTATTATTTTATTTTTTTTCTAAATAAAATTATATTTTTAATCAAAAAATATTTTTATTTTTTTTATTTATTTATTTTTAATAAAAAAAATTTTAATAAAAAATGAAAAATAAACCTTCATTAAAAAAAAAATGTGTATCAATTTTAAGTTCATCATTAAAATCATTAAAAACTCAAAAAACAGTAAAGTAAAAATATATTATAATAATATTTACAAAAATAAAAAAAATTTTATTTAAAACATAGTTTTAAAAAAGACAATCTTCCCCAAAAAAAGACTAGTTTATATAAAAAAGAAAAAATTCGAAAATCAAATACATTAACAAAAACAAAATCTCAAAATTTTCTAAAAAAAAACACTCTTCCCTTAAGAAGTACAGAAGATTTAATAAAAATAAATCAAAATGAATTAAACAAATCTCAAATTCAAAATCAAAATTCAAATGATGAAAAAACAGAAAATAAATTATCATCATCAAAAAGTTTTTCAGCTTTATCTCATTTAAATCAATTAACCCAATCAAACAATCATTCAAGTAACATAAGAGTCTATATTAGATTTCGTCCATTAAATGAAGTAGAAAAAGATTTATTATCAAATAATATAGGAAAACAATGTATAAAATATTTAGATAATATAAAAAATAATAAAAATGAACATTTTCATCAAAGTTTAAAAACAGAAAGTCAAAATGGTAATTTATCAAATCCATATACATTTGATACAATTTTTGATTCTGAAACAAATCAAATTGATATTTATAATTTAATAGGAAAAGAAATTGTAAAAGATGTTTTATCAGGATATAATGGAACTATTTTTGCTTATGGACAAAGTGGTTCTGGTAAAACTTTTACTATGTATGGTGAAGATATTTATGATGATAATACAAAGGGAATTATACCAAGATTAATTAATGATATTTTTAATTATGTTGAAAATGTTGATGAAAATATTACTTTTCAATTTAAATTATCAATTTTACAAATTTATAAAGAAAATATTTATGATTTATTAACTGGAGAAAATAATTTGAAAATAAAGGAAAATCC
>JAJJLH010002148.1:0-40400 GCA_023806865.1 Isotricha sp. YL-2021a | reverse complement strand
GGTCAAATGGCAATTGTTAGTAATTTAAAGGAATTAGCTGAACATTGGCATGCTGGTGGTTTCCCATTAACTAGTATGATGAATATGGAAAAAAGAGGAGGAGAAATGAAACCTGTTATTCAAAAAGCTCTTGTTGAATTAGAAGGAAAACCTTTCAAGTTCTATGCTGCTCATAGAGAAGAATGGGCTAAAGGTGATGATATGTTCGCTTTCCCTGGAGCTATTCAATATTATGGAAGTAGGGAAATTTGCGATCAACCTACTAAAACTCTTCTCCTTGAGCAAAGTTAAAATGATCAAGGTGAAAGTAATGTAGTTATTATTTATTTTATTTAATACAAATTTACAATATTGAGTCTGTTTTAAAATTTTTTTCTTTTTTTTTTTAATTTTAATTGATTTTTATATTAATATAAAATTGTGTTTGATTATATTAATAAAATTAAAAAATATTTAATTGTGAATTGGATATAATTTATATATTATTTTATTTATATTTTGATTTACATAAAAATACTAAAATCAGTAACATTATAATATTCTTTACTTGAAAATTTTCTATATATTATATCAAATATATTTGCTTTAATATTATCCATTAAAATACAAATTAAATTACTACATTTTTTAACATTTATAGTATTTTGACAATTTTTATTTAAATCAACTCCTTGGAAAATATTAAACATAGTATCATTAATATTAAGATTAGGATTTTTTTTCTTTTTAACTGATAAAATTAAATAAACAACAGATTGAACTATAACACTACTCTTAAATCTAATAATATTATATTCAAATTGTGAAATTTCAATCAATAAAAGTCCTAAATAAAATTCATATTTATTAAATTTGATTTTTTCATTAATAATTTCAAAAAAGGAAACAGGATATAATGGAAGAATATTATAATCAATAGAATCTAAAATAAAATATTCCATAATTAAAAATTTATTTTTATTATATTGTCCTTTTAAAATCTTTAACCAATATTCAATTGGAGGTATAATGATTTCATTGAATTTTGTAGAAATAAATAAAGATGAAGCTGCAAGTAATTGTATATAAGAAATATCAATTTTTTTTGAACAAAAAAATCTATCTAAAATTTGAATTGATAAATAAATTGTTTTATCATTTAAATTTAAATGTTCAGAAATCATATAAATAAAATTAATTAAACATGCTCGAATTTTTGGAGTTAAATCATATTGATAAGACATATAATCAAATGATTGGA
The DNA here is from genome assembly GCA_023806865.1 of Isotricha sp. YL-2021a. Classification (NCBI taxonomy): domain Eukaryota; phylum Ciliophora; class Litostomatea; order Vestibuliferida; family Isotrichidae; genus Isotricha; species Isotricha sp. YL-2021a. Next base: position 39,160 of record JAJJLH010002148.1, on the reverse strand, counting down.
AAAATTCATTTTTTTTCTCCTCAATTAATAATTCATTATATATTTCATTTAAATAATTACATTCTGGATTTTTAAAATAAAAATTATAATCATTAAAATAATCATCATCTAAATTTGAATTAAAAATTTTTTCATTAGAATTAAATGAATTAACTGAATATTTTAAGGCATCTTCTAATGATATATGCTTTGCATGTTTAATAAATTGATTATTATTAATTACAATTGTTTCTCTTGTTGATTTTGATTCATTTAAGATATAATTCATTTCATATGAATCATAATTAGAATAATTATAATTTTCTCGAAAAAAATTTTGCTTTGATAATTCCATTTTTTCAGTTAAATTTAAAAGTAAAAAAAATTAAAAATCTAATTTTTATTAATTGATAAAATATAATTATAAATATATATTATAACTTTAAAAGCTCTTAAATACTAAAAACATTGAATAACACTTATGAAAAGTTTTTTATATAAAAAAACTTTCAAGTAAAAAAACAATATCTACAATAATTAAAAAAAAATCAAATAACATTTTCACTTTCACTTAATTTTTCTTTTATCATTAAATTTACAAGACATACAATTCTCATATCAACTCCAATATTATTTACAATAAAATTATAAAAATCTTGTTCAGAAATAAAATTAAGATCTTCATATAATTTCAATAAAGCTTTACAAAGAGATTCATCCATATTTTTTTCTTCAAGTTTATCATAAATATATTCACTTAATTTTATTTTCTTTTCTGAATCTGTTTCGAAATCTGTTTCATAATCAGTTAAAGAAGGATTTATCATATTAATTTTTTCATTTTGATTTTGTAATTGAAAATTTGATATTGAATTCATTAAAAATGAATAATTATTTTTAACTTAAATATTAAATAATATATATTATTTTATAATAAAATTGAATAAAATTTAAAAATTAATTATTTAAAATATGAAATATTCTTTTACTTCAAATGTTTCAAATCCAGAGCCAGAAGGTAAGAAAATTAAATAAATAATTATATAGAAAAAACAATAAATCATTTAATTTTTAGAAATTATTTATTTTGTTTCTTTTTGATATTATTTGATTTAATATTTGCAATAATTATTCTTTTAATCAAAGAAAGTTATATTAAAGAAGATAATTCATATTCTAACACAATAAATAAAATAATTATTATTTCTTCTATCTTTATATTTATCATTTTATTATTATTATTAATAAGAAAAGTGATTTTATCAAAAATATTAATGTATATTTATATTATAAGTAGTGTATTATATTTATTGATGGATGTGATTATTCAACTAATTCAAATGATGAATGATGAAGAAGAAACTATATTTATTAAAGATTATAGTGATTCTAAATTTGATATTATTATTTTTACACTTTCCTTATCAACAATTTTTATCAAATTATTTGCTTTTTATAATTTAAAAGAATATATTGAAATATTAAAAAAAAGAGAAAATCTTATATTGGATAATCAACATGAAAAATTTTTAGATGAACTTAATAAAACTTTTAATAATGAAGGAAGTAATATTTTAGGAATAAATAATCAAAATAATAAAAATGATATTGATAATAGTTTAATTAATAATAATAATGATGATATATTATGTTTATATATTAAGCAAAGAGACAATTTTAAATAAAAAATTGCAATAATTTACTATTTTATAAAGAATTATAAAAGAAAAAAGTCAAAAAAGGTAATTTGTAAAATAAATCTATTTATTTATTATATTCAGTTATATTTAAAAAATTTTATGAATTTTATTAAAATATCAAAATATCTAAATGTTATTTTATTAATAAAATAATAAAAAAATTATATAAATTAAAACCACTATTTTATAGATTCAATTTATTTAATAAAATCAAAAAAGTAAAAAAGAATATTTATTTTTATATCAATCATATATTTATTTAATTAATCTATTCTTTTTTATCTTCATCTAATTCATCTCTGATAATGAAATATTTTTTAAAAGTATTATCAATAATAATTTCTAAAAATATTATATAAAAAAATTTACGGTTTTTATTTATAAATTTTCCATCATATTTCATATCATGTATATATCTCATTTCATCTCTATGATCTTTTGGTGCTTTAGCCATTTTCTTTAAAAAATTACTTCTAACTTTTTCATCATTTCTAGGGTCTATATTCATTTTTATTAATTAATTTAATTAAATATAATAAATATTATCAAAAAATTTTTAAATGTTTCCTATAAAAAGGACCATTCAAGTTTATGGATTTTATTATTATTCAATTGTTTTAGGATTATATTATAATCTTGGAGTTATATATTATATTATGAATAATAAAATACCTCCTTTTTCTTTATTTATTTTTTCTTTTATTTTTGTTTCATTATATTATCTTATATCATTATTTTGTTTATATAAAAAATATGAATTATATAAAATTTTATATGTTAGATATTTTCACTTCTTTGGTTTAATATTTTATTTGAGTTCATATTCAATAATATTTTATCCTATTTATTACTTTTCAAATTTAAGAAAAAGCACTTATATTTTAATATATATTTTACCTTCATTAATAAGTGTTATTTTTGGTTTAATAAATGAAAGATTATTATATGCTGATAGACATAAAATAAAAATAGAAGGAATAAAAAAAGAAATTAAACTTATTCATTTAAGTGATCTTCATTTAGGTGCTGCATATGGTAAAAAAGATGTTGAAAAATTAGTCAATATGATATTAAAAGAAAAAGGAGATTTAGTAGTAATTACTGGAGATATTATTGATGGAAATATGTATTTAGAAAAAAATATGTTAGAACCTTTTTCTAAATTAAAAATTCCTATTTATTATATTACAGGTAATCATGAATTTTATGGTGATTATCAGCAAGCAATGAATATTATTGATAATTTAAGTTATATAAAGCATTTAAAAAATGAAAATATAATTTTTGAAGATTGTATTAATATAATTGGTAAAGAATATGAATTTAATATTGATCAAGCTAAAAAAAATATTAAAGAATTAATTCCTAATAATAATTTACCTAATATTTTATTATATCATTCCCCTATTTTTGAATTGGAAGATTTACCTAATTTAAATATTAATTTATATTTATGTGGGCATTTACATGGGGGACAAATGTTTCCTTATGATAATATAAAACATATGATATATTATAAAAGATATAAAGGATTATTTTCCATAAAAAAAAATTATCATTTATATTTAGTTTCAGGAGTTGGAACATCTGTTCCTTTATTAAGGACTATGTCTTCTCCTAATTTTGGAGTAATCACAATAGGTAATTGAAAATTACATTCATTATTATGGTATATTAATTTGCTGATATTTATTATATTATATTAAAAAAAATAAAATATTATTAAATTAAAAATTATATATGTATTACATATTTTTTGCTTTATTGCCTATAATTTTATATTATCTCAAAAAATATATTAATGGAGGAGTAAATAATAAAACTCATGATTTAACTGGTAAATTCATAATAATAACTGGAGCATCATCAGGAATAGGAAAAGTATCAGCATTACATTTAATAAATTCAAATGCTAAAGTAATATTTGCATGTAGAAATGAGGAAAGAGCAAAAAAATCAATGGAAGAAATTCCTATAAATTTAAAAAAAAATGCAGATTATTTAAATTTAGATTTATGTAATTTTGAAAGTATTATAAATTTTACAAATATAATAAAAGAAAAATATCCAAAAATTGATATTTTGATGAATAATGCAGGGGCACAACCACAAAAATTTATAATAACAAAAGATAATTATGAAAGTAGTATTCAAGGAAATTTTATTGGACCTTTTTTATTAACTTTACTTTTAATTAATCATATGAATGAAAAAGGAAGAATTATAAATCTTTCTAGTATGGCTCATGCATTTTTTAATTTTGATAAAGATATTATATCAATTTTAGATAATTATAAAGAATTAGAAAAACAATATTATACTGGAAAATATCTTGATTCTTTAAAATTATATTCATTTGAAAAAACTTTTATATTATATGGTACTTTTTATTTGAAAAATGTTTTTGAAGAAAAGAATTTAAATTTAAAAATTGCTTCAGTACATCCTGGAGTTGTTAATACTAATTTTATGAGATTTTTAGAAGATTATCCCTTTTTTAATTTTTGTTTTAAAATATGCTATCTTTTTTTTGTTTTTTTTACTAAAAATCCAATTCAAGGAGCACAAACCCAATTATTTTTATCTTATATTGATTATAATGAATTAATTAATGGTGGATACTATTCTGATTGTAAATTAAAAAATGTTAGTAAAATTGCAAAAAATAAAGAATTAAATAAACTTATTATTGATTGGGTTATGAAAGGATTAAAAGAAAGATTACCTAATAACAATTTTGAAATTTAAAAAAATTAGATTTGTTTTTATTATTAATATAAAATATTTTTTTTTTAAAAAGTTTAAATTAATTTTTTATTTTAATTTAATTTAATATAAATTCTAATTATAAAATGAATTTTGAAATTGGTGATGTTTTTATAAATGAACAATATGATATAAAAATGTAAAAAACATAATATAAAATTTTTAAAATTAATGATAATTGATTTGATCTTAAAAAAAATAATTCTCCTAATAAAGAATTTATAAATTTATAAATTTTCAAATAATAAAAATCAGATTTAAAAAATTAAATTAAAGAAAATGCAAAAAGATATAGAGAAAGACATAAAGAAAAATTCAATTTATTATAAAAGAAAATGAATTTTAAAAGAAACAATTAAAATTGTTTTAATTGAATTATTAAATTCTAAATTAAGTTCAAATTGCAAAAAAATAATTATTATTTTATTATATTCAAAAACTCATTAATTTTTTTTAAAAAAATAATATTTATATATAATTAATAGGATACTATAACTTATTATTAATTAGATTGTAAAATTTCTATTTAAAATATTAAATTTTAATTAAATAAAAGTAGCATTATTTATATATAATTTAAATCAAAAAAATATATACGTCTTGCTGGCGCAATGGAAGCGCATCAGACTTCTAATCTGGGGGTTCTGGGTTCGAGTCCCAGGCAGGATGTTCGCATTTTTTAAAGAAAAAATTAAATATTTTTATTATTCTAAGAATTATTCAGAAAAAAAAGAAGAAAAGAAAAAAGATTATAAAGGAATAAAATTGATTAAAACATTTATTATATGTACTTCAAATTTGGGAAGCAAACAATAAAAAAGATGAATAAATTATGAAATATGGGTTTCTTTTTTTTAATTTAATTATTAAATATGCCCATGCCTGACTTTAACTAACTAACTAAATAATTAACTGATGTTTGATTTTTTAATAGACTTTAACTAATTAATTAACTAAATGTTTTTATTTTATAATATAAAATGTTTTATAATTTATAAAATTTGAATATTTTTATATTTATTTAAAATAATATTTATTTTATTTATATTATTAAATAATAAAATATTATTTTTATAATTTTAATTAACTCATAATTTTATTTTGAATTTATATAATTTTATTTCATAAGTATATAATATAATATCAATTATAATAGATTTTTATTTTTCATTTTTTGTATTCTATTTTCCAATTTTTCAATATTTTTATATAGATTTTCTCTTTTCTTCAAAATTGTTTCTTGATATCTAATAAAATATCCAATTCTATTATTTAATGAAATAAAATCTTTTGTATAATTAGATGATACATAACTTTGATTAGATTTTAATTCTAAAATTTTCTTTTTTAATGGCATAAGAAGTTGAAAATCAGACATAATTTTATTATAATTATAACCATTATAATTTTTACATATAATCTCAACATACATTTGAATAATATCTTTTGCCAAATTTTTTTTTTCTTCTAAATTTTCAGTTTTTTCCAAAATATCTAACATTTTTTTTTCATGAATTTCTAAATTTAAAAAATTAGTAATAGTGACAATAATCATACTAGTAAGAAAAACACCACATAAACAACTAAACATACTAATAATTCTTCCTCCTAAAGTTTTAACAGTAATATCCCCATATCCAACAGTAGTCATTGTAATAATAATTAACCAAAGAGAATCACTATAACTATCTAAAATATCATTTGCAGGTCTTTCAAAAATTCTAACAGCATATGCCATAGTAAATAATATAATTAAAAATCCTGAAATATATAATTGAATTGGTTTATATTGAGCAAAACATTTTAAACAATATAATAATGAATTTTGAAATGAATATTTACGACACATATATTGTGATTTTACTGTCATAAATATACTTATATATAATATTGTTATAAAAATGAAAAATGTTCTTAATAATAATAATGCCAAAAATATTGAATTTAAAGGATAAATTATTATTGAACCATCATCATCATTTTTTTCTTTTATTTTAACATTTTGGAAAATATGTGAGGGTTGAAAAATAAAGAAAATAAAATATAAAATTATTTTAATGTATCTATTTGTGTTAATTAATGTTGCTCCATTATTTTCAATTTTTAAATCAATATCACATTTTAATTTTATTTTTTCTTTTAAAATAATTCCAATATATAATAATACTGATTGAATATTTAGTAAATATAATAAAATAATATGATCAGTTTTTGCTTCTTCTTTATTATCTTTATAAGTTTTTTCATAATAAAGAATTCCTGATAAAATAGATAAAAATGCAATAACACAAATTAAAATTTGAATATTTATTAATTTTCTGTAATATTCTAAATTTGTTTGATGTTGGTATTCTTTTTCAACAATAAAATTTTTTCCTGATAATTTTTGATAAACATCATGAAACTTTCGAATTACATTCAAATATTTTGTTTTTTTTTTAATTTTTTTTAGGATTTTTAAACTAGATAAACTTTTCAGATTTACAATTTTTTGTTTTTTAATTTTAGGAAAATCCCTCATTTTTTCATATTTTGAAAATGATGAAGAAGAGGAAGATGATGATGAAGAGGAAGATGATAATATTAAATTATTAATGTTGTTTTGTTTTTCTTCTAATTTTTTATTATCATTTTCTCTTATATTTATTTTTAATTTTTTATTGTCATTTTCGTTTGGTTCTTCTTTTTTTTTTGATTTTTTCAAATTACTTTGAATTTGTACATTCAAAGTTTTGCTTTCTTTATAATCTAATGATGATTTTTTTTTATTTTCCTTTTTTTTCTTATTTAATGTTAGTATTTCATCATTTTTTATATCATCCATAAATATAAAATTATAAAAATAAATTAAAATTTTTTAAATTTTAATAAAATAAAATATTATATCTAAATTATGACAAAAAAAATTAATCATCAAAAGGTGTTGGAATATTTACATTATTGTAATTAATATTGATATTATTATTATTAAATTCATTCATATTATAATGACTATTAAAAAATTATATTTAATTTTACTTTAAAAATTGATAATTAATTTTTGGAATTTGTTGATTTGAAATATTTTTTTTAGGTTGAGAATTCAAAAAAATATTTTGATTATTATATAAATCTTTTTTTAATATTTCATTCTATAATAAATAATATAAAAATAAATTACTTTTACTGAAGCTCTTCTTTTATCATTCTCAAAATTTAAAAATTGATTATTCATTATTTCTTCATTAACAAAACTATTTTGATGTGAATAATAATTATTTTGATTAACTATTTGATTATTTATACTATTTTGATTTTGATAATAATATTGATTATTTTTATTCATAATATTATTTTGATTATAATTGATATTATTTATATTCATATTATTTTGATTTAATAAATTTTGATTAATTAAATTAGGGAAATTCATATTATTATTATTTTGGTAATTATTTATATTATTTTGATTAAAATTATTCATATTCATTTGATTATTTTGATAAAATTGTTGATTATTATATTCCATTTGGAAATTATTGTTATTATTCAAATTATTTTGAGGGAAATTAAATTTAATATTCATTTGATTTTGGGGAATATTATTATTATCTCCAAAAAATTCATTAAATTTAAAATTATTGTTATTTGAATTATTATTAAAATTTTCAAAATTCATATTATTTATGATATTTTTATTATTATTAAAAGTTTTTGAATCATCATTTAAATTATCTATATTTGCTTTTGAATCTTCATCATCAATAAATAAATTTTCAGCATTAATTTCATTATTAAAAGCTTTTGCCCTTTTATCATATTCATCTTGTTTTTCTTTTTCTTCTTTAATTTTTTTTTCTTTTTCTTGTTGTTTTTTTTCTTTTTCTTTTTTTAAATATTCTTCTTTAATTTTTTTTAATCTTCCAGAGTTTTGGTCTTTTAACAAATCTATAAAATTTCTATTGGCTATTTTAAAAATATAACTAAAAGGTTTGTCTTTTATTTGAACTATTTCACATTTTATTTTATCAATTTGAAATGAACTTTTAAAAATGTTTGTTGATTTTGATTGAGAAGAAAGTAAGACTTTTGAATCTAAACATAATTTTTTTTTTCCACTCATTCTTGAATCGAATAATTCTAGTCTATGATACTTTGAATTTAAATCAAATGCCCATGTATATAGGACTTTTGTACTATATTTTTAATTAAAAATTTTTTTACTAACTAAATGTTTTTCCAACTTCTTTTTCATAATATTGTAAATTTTCAATATCTAAAAATGTTGATGACGCCATTTTTTTATTTTTTTTGTATCAAGAAATTGTAAATTTATGATTAAATAAAAGATAAAAATATTATTAATTGAAAGAAAAAAATAAAAAAAATAATTATTATGTATATTTAATAATTATTCTAATATGTATTTTCATTTTGAAAATAGACATAAAATACAAAAAATTATCATCACATTTTTTATATAAAATTTATTTTAAAGTATTACAAATCAATTAAAATAAAATATATATTATTCATAAAATTCAAAATATATAATAATAAAAATAACTTATAATGAGTTCAAGTACAATTAGAAAATTTTTTGAACAAGAAGAAATCAATTCAGATAAACTTGAATCAGTAACAGAAGATTTAAATAGTGATCGAGCCAGTACAAAAGGACAACAAACAATAGAAAAAAAATCAAAAAAAATTCAAAATGGTGAATTTGATGAAAATAATAATAATGAAGAAGAAATATTTACAGAATCAAAACAAAATTTAGATTTACTTTCAGATAATAATTCAATAAGTAAAAAAGAAATAAGTGAAAAAACTGAATTTAATGAAAATGAAATAAAAAATAATAATACAATTAAAGAAGAAAATGAAAATGAAGAAAGAAAATCAGAAATAAATAAATTCGAAAGTTATCAAGAAACATTAAATAATTTAAATGAAGAAATTGAAAATGAACATAAAAACTATTCTGAAAATATAAAACAATTACAAATAAATTTATTTAATAAATCAGAACAATTAAAAAAAATTTCACTTAAAAATTCTAGTTTAAGAAATTCTTTAAATGATTTAAATTCTCAAGTTGATACAATGATTATTAGTTCTTCTAATAAAAAATATAAAGTTAAAAAACATAAAAATTCAAAAAGTTCTCCTCAAATTTTATTAAAAATAAAGGAAAATGAATTAAAAAATTCCAAGGCTTTGCTAAAAATTTTCCAAAAAGATAATATAAGAATTAAATCATTATTAAATAATCAAAATGAAGTATCAATAAATGATTTAATTAATAAAATAAAAGAAAAGGATTTTGAAAATCAAAAATTAAAAACAGAAATAAATAGTTTAAAAGTTTTAAATAATTCTAATAGTAGAAATGAAAGGAGTATTTTACAAAAAAAAATAATGAATTTGAAAACAGAAATAAATAGAAATGAACAAAGTTACAATAGAATAAAATTAAATTTTGAAAGAATTGAAAGAATAAATTCAAATAGTCAAAATGCTTATACAACATTTCGTGAAAATGTAAAAAAAAAGATAAAAGATGATAAAAGTCATAGTAAAATAAAAAATATTAAAAAAATTTTATTAATTCCTAAAAGTAATTATTTTAATGGTTTAAATATAATTGATTCAATTAAAAATTTAAAAAGTGAAATTAAAACTTTATCAAAAGATGAAATTGAAATTATGGAAAGATTTTTTGAATATGACAAAGAAAGAATTGAAGAATTTTTAAAAAAAATTTCAGCAATGGAAAAATACCAATTAACTCATGATATTTTAATTAAAAAAAAATCTAAAGAAAAAGATGAAAGTGTAAACAATAAAAATTTAAAATTGAAATATTTAACAGATGATAATAATTATAAAGATAATAAAATTACTTTTTTGAAATCTCAATTAAATGATTACAAAAACTCTAAAATATTACTTGAAAGAAAATTATTAAATATCCAAAATTCAATAAAAAAAATTAATAGAACAATCTATCAAATTAAAAAATTTTAATTATTTATATATAAAATTATTTTTGTTTCTAATATATAAATTCCAATATATTATTAATAATCATAATAATTTTATTTCTCATTTTTCGAATTAAAATATATATTAAAAAATTGAAATAATAAATATAAAATTTAATAATATAATTTAGATGTATAAATATTAATAATATTAAAATATTTATATATTATATCTGCTGATCAATAAATTTTTGAAAGAATTCAAAACTCTTTTTATAATAATTATTAATAGTAAATGGTACAGTCATTTGAATAAATGTATCAGGAATTGGAATTCTCATATCAGTTTGATAAAAAGCATTCAAATATAAATAATCATCATCTTGACTATATTTAGCACAATTAATTAAAGTAAAAGCTCTAACAATATCATCTTTTTTTGGAACTAATTCATAACCTTTTTTTTCTTCAATTGATGATTGATAAACATATAACTGATTATTATAATGGATTGAAAATTTTTTATCTACCATTTCTCTTTGAGAAACTCCAAAAATTGGAGAATTATAAATTTGATGTTGAATAAATGCTTTATCTAATCCTTTTTTATTATCATCATTTGATATTTCAAAATTATATAATAATTCAAATGTATTTATATTTTTATCCCATTCTTTTCTTCTTTCTGGTTCTGAATAAACATCAGAAAAATCATCAAGTGTAACATTATAATTATTTTTTCTTTTTGAGTAAAGTTCTTTTTTTAATATTTTATATTTTGTAACACCAAAATAATATTTTTCAGTAATATCTGAAAATTCACAAATATAAACATTTAAATTTTCACTTTTAAATATATGAAAACCTAAAGGTTTTTTTTCTAAATTATCAATATATGATATTATATTTTCAACTGAAAATGGTGATATTAATTTCTTTTCCTTTTCATATAAATATATTTCTGATATTATATTTTTGGAATTATTATTAGATAAGTCATTTTTTTTACTTATTTCATTATTACATACCATATTTACATTATTTGATTGTGTTTTTTTAGCGTTTAATATAATTTTTTGTATTATCTGATTCTTTTTATATTTCGGAAGAAGTAATTTTAATTGTTTAATTTTAGACTTTTTTGTATTTGGGATTATTAATTTTGGTTTTTTCTTTTGATTGAAATATGAAAAAGAAAAAAATCTTTTTAATCTTTCTTGCATTTTTTAAGTTATTAGAAAAAATAAAAATGTTTTAATATATAAATCAATTAAAATAATTATACTATTTTATAATTAATAATTTTTTATTATTAAACTTTAATCATTAATTTTTTAATTTTATATTCCATTATATTTTCTGAAATTGGTTTTATTTTTATTGAATTAATATCTTTACTTTTTGTAATTTCATTTGGTCCTGATAAAATTTCAAAAAACTTATTTCCTTTATTTTGGTTTTTTATTGTATTATATTGTTCATTTGTAAATATAAAAAAAGGTAATCTCATTATATTAAATTTAGATTGAAATATTTGAATAGAATAATAATATTCAGAATTTTCAAATAAATATAAATATAAAAATTTATTAAATTCATTTGAACAAATAATTTCCCTTAATTCAGTTTCCTCATCAAAACAATTATATACATTTATTAAAAGTTGAAATGAATTTAAATGAATTAATTGTATTTTTTCAATATTATTTTGGAATTTTTTTTTGAAAGATTCTACATTTAATAATGAATTTATAATTTCATTTGGAGAATTTTTTTGTTTTATATCTAATGTACAAATAAATGTTTCAATTTTATTTGTATTCATATTATCTATTAAATGAATTTGAAATTTTTTTGTAAAATTAGCTTTTAAAGTTTTATAACTTTTTGATAAACTTAAAATTTTATTTTGTTTTAAACTTAAAGACAAATTTAAATTTTCTTCTTTTTTATCTTCATTTTGATGAATATTTAATGAACGATTAATTGCTTCTTTTAACATTTTTTCTTCTTCTTCTTTATCTTCTGCATATTCAGAATAACTTATTACATTGTTTTTTGAATTAATATTATTAATCATAATATTTGAATTCAAATTTTCTTTTTGTATTATATTTTTATCATTTATATTTTTTGTTGAAAATTTTCCATTTTTTAAAAAATCAGTAATACTAGTTTGATTAGGAAGTGAACAAAATTTATTTTCTAAATCTTTATTTATATTAAATTTAACTTTAGTGAAAAATTCTTCAATTTTTTCCTTTACAACATAACATAAAATATAAGCAGTTTTATATTTATCATCAAAACTTTCAATAATATCAATATTATTATTTCCTTTTTCTATAACATTTAAAGATTCAATTATTCCTCCAAAATTATCATCAAATACTTCTTTTAAATTATTAATTTCATAAACTGAATCATCATTAAATTTAAACCATTGATTTAATTTAAAATTTTTACAATAAACATAATAATGACCAAGATTAATAATCCCTTCATGAACAATAACAGCATAAAGACAATAATTATGATATAAATTTTTATTATTTATAAATTTTGACATATTTAATTCATCTTGATATTGAATTTTATTACATATTTTATGTTGGTTATTTGTAAATCTTTTTAAATGAAAAAATAAAATTGGTGGTAATTTTTTAAATGATATTTTTTTGACTGCATCATATTTTTTTTTATCTTTTTCATTTAATAATCCATTTTCTCCAGTTAAATTTTCTTCTTTTAAAAAATTTTCTATACAATTTAATATATTATCTGAATCACAGTCAATTGATAAAAAAATAAAATTTTCTTCTACTTCTGATTTATAATTAATTTTATTACATTCAATCAAATTTGAAATTTTTCCTTCAAAATAATCAGAAATTTTCTTTTCTGAATTTTTATTCTTTAAATTTGAAAAATATTCAATTATATAACTTAATATTTCTTGAACATCTTGTTGACTTTGAAAATTAAAATTGTTATCTATAAAGCCTATAATATTATCATTTAATTTATATAAATTAGTATTTTTAATTTCTTTATAAATAAAAATCGGCTCATTTGACTTTTGTAATTGATATAAAATTTTTTGAAAGAAAAATAAATATTTATCTTCTTTCTCTGTTTTAAAATTCAATATATATTGTCTTAATATAGGTATATTAAAAATTGTTTGAATAATTGAATTAAAATAACATGTATTTCCTTCATTTTTTATTCCTATAAAAAGATTTGATATTTTAGAAAAAACTCTTTGATATAATTGAACTTTTAATATAAATGGACTAATAGATTTATTCCTACATAATTCTTTATCATATTTAATATAATTTTCTTTAAAATAATCATCTCTTTGTGAATTATATACATTAAATTTAATTATATTTGAGTTTGTAAATGATTTTTTAATTTGAGAATATATTGACAAATTTATTATTATTTCATTTTGATTAAAATGAAAGAAATCAATTCTTTTACCATCTTTAGAAGAAAATTCAATTTTTATTGAAAGATATGTTTCTGATGGAATTAATATAATTTTATAATGTATTTTTTTTTTAATAGCGGGACAATATAAACTAAATAAATCTGTTATAAATTGATTTCCTGAATTTAAGAATTTTTTAAATTTTTCAATTTTAATATATGTCATTGAATTTGAATATGTAGAGGCTCCAGAAACATTTATATTTTTTACTTCAAATATATTTTCATCATTAAATGAATTAATTGATTCTATAGTGTCATCTTTTGACATTTTAATTTAAATAAGAAAAATATTAAAGAAATATATAAGAAAACCCAAATTAAAAAATGTATTTTAATATTTTGAATTTATTTAACATTTAATAAAAAAATTAAATCTTATTTATTTGTTAATATTTTTAATAAATATATTAAAAATCTTATATTTAATTAATATTCCTGATATATAATTTTATAATAATTAGTTTACTTTTATAATAAAAAAGACATTATTAATTTTATATAAATATTAATTAATAATTTAATAAATTTTATATTATATATTTAAAATAATATTATGGAAGTACAATTAATATATAAAGAAAATTCATTTTTATTTACAATATCTCCATTAATGCCAATATCATATTTAAGAAATCTTTCTCAAAAATCTTTTAATATTCCAGAATATTTAATAAATTTAACATATCAAAATAATATTATAGAAAAGCAATATAATGAAACATCTTTAAAAGAATATTTTAAAACATCACATAGAGTAATAATAAAAGTAACTGAAATAGAACCAAAAAATACAATCAAAAATTTATTAACATCAACCGTAGCATCAACTACAATTAAGAGTTCAAAAATATCAAAATTAATTCAAGAAGATAAAAAATTTATAAAAAAAAATTTTGATTTTCACAAATTAGAAAATAACAATGAAGATGAAAATTTAAAAAGAGATAAATGTCAATTATGTAAAAAAAGAGACATAGATTATTTTTGTAGAGATGATTGTAAATTCTTATGTAAAATATGTAAAAACTCCCAACATAATAATCATAGAGTTTTATTATTAGAAAAAGGAAATATTGAACAATGTATTTATATCTATAAAAAAGAATTAATTAAAGAAATTCAACTTCAAGAAAAAGATATTAAAGATTTAATAGAAAAATCAGGTTTAGAAAGAATAAATGAAAAAATAGAAGAAGTTTATGATATTTTAGCAAAAATTGGTGATTTAGAAAGAGATATAATGGAAAATTTTCCTTGTTTACCTATTGAATCAATTAGTGATAATGATTATACTGATATTAGAAAAAATATTTATGCAATTAAAATAAAATTTCAAAAAAAAAATCCTTATCTTTTTGATGATAAAATTCCTTTTTTTAAAGAATTACAAAATGAAGATTTTAATCTTGATAATATGAGAAAAGATATTGAATCAATTAAAAGAAAATTTGACTTTCAAGATATGTTATATGATGTATTAGAACAAATGAGAGAAAATTTTAGTTTTTTACATGATACGTTGAATGAAATTTGGACTGGTAATAAAACAAATATTTTAACTTTTTCACATGAAATGGGAAATTATATTAAAATGATAAAAAAAAAATTTAATTATGATAAAAATAAAAATGATGAAGAAGAAGAAGATGAAGAAAGTATTGATAGTGAATTAGATGAATTATTTTTAGAAAATAAAAAAAATAATAATTTAACAAATTTAGTTTTACCAAGATTATTATATAATAAAAAAAATAATAAAAGAAAAAATATTGATAATGAATTTCCTATTTTTAATACACTTAATTTAGATAGAAGAAAAAAATTTTTCTCAATGGATAATAAAAATAAAAATGATTCTTCATATGATAGTGATAATAAATCATATCATAGTAATTCAACAAAAAAAAATTTAAAACAAAATTTTGCAAAGAAAAATTCTTTAACAGAGAGAGCTAGAAAAAGATATGAAAAAAAAGTAACTTATAAAGATTCAAATGGGAAAGAAGATATTAAATTAGATCAAGTTTTATTAACTGGAGAAGAAGATAAAGGACCAAAAAGACCACCAAAGAGAAATTCTATTAGAATGAGTATTTTTATTAAAAATATGAATAAAGTTGATAGTATTAGTACATCTAAAATTATGAAAGTTAAAAAAAAGAAAAAAAAATATATGTAAATATAGTTTTATTTTATTTTAGGGTTTTTTTTTATTTTTAAGTGTAATTTTTTGTTCTAATCTATTTGTGATTTAAATTAGAAAATATGTATTTAAAATTAGATAATAATATGTTTTTTATTTTAGTGAATTATTTTTTTTATATTAATATTTATATATTTTATAATAGTAATTAATTAAATATTTAAATTGTATTTATTTTAATTAAATTAAAAAATTAAAGAAGAAACAATTTTAATGAGTAAAATTTATTTAATTTCCAATATTGATGTTTCAAGAAATAAATTAATTAAATCATCAAGTTCAGGAGTAAATAGTTTATATGAAAAATATATTGATAAAATATCATTAAATAAAAAAAATTCAAAAATTAAACAAAAAGAAAATAATTTAAGGAAAAATACAACAACAAAAAAGAATAAAAAAAAAGTGAGTCAAAGTTCTTATAATTCATTTCATAAAGAAGAAAAAAATATTTCAAAAAATAATTTTCATTTTCATTCCTTTTCTAAAATAATTGAAAAATATTTTCAGCAAAAAAATAAAGAAATAAGTTATAGTAGAAGAAAAAATAATTCAAATTCAAAAAATTTAATTTCTGAAAGTAATAGATCAAATATTTTTTTAATAAATAGTAAAAAAAATGAATCAGTTAATATTAAAATTGATAAAAATAAAATAAAAACATCAAGAAATAAAAATTTAAGTATGAGAGAAGTAGAATCAAACATAAAAAGTTTAAAGCATACACATAATAATTTTAGAAAAGAAAATATTTATCCAAAAAAAATTTTTCAATTTGATAGTAATTTGATAATAAAAAGAACATCACCAAATAATAAAAATGATAAAAATAAAAATATAAACTTTTTTAATAATGAAAATAAAAATAAAAAATCAAGAAATAAAAGTAATTCAATAAAAAAAACTGATTCAAATTGTTCTGAAGTAGTTGAAATTGAAAATAAATATAATATTTTATTTAATAGAGATGCAAAAATAAATAATTTAAATAAAGGTAACTTTAATGATTTTGAAAATACCAAACCAAATACTTTAATAACAAAAATAGAAGATTTAGAAGGTCCTGAATTAATTCATTTTTCATTAATTGAATTAATTCAAAAAAGCAAAAAAAAAATGGAAGAAATATCAAATAATTTAAACAAAAAAGAGAAAAATTAAAAGTCAAAACTGAAAACTAAATATAAAATAAAAGTATAGTATACAATATAAATATTTTTTACTATATTTATAAATAAATAATAAAAAACAAAAATTTTATATTAGGAAAAAAAATCAAAGATACATCAAAAGAAATTTAATAAATGTTAAAATGAATGAAAAAAATAAAAATAATATAAGAGTCTTTTATCAAAAATTAATTTAAGAAAAAGTGAAATTAATTAATAATAAAGAAAAAATAGAAAAGGATATTAATATTTTTTATTTATTTGATTTTTTTTTAAAATTTTATGTTTTTAATTTACTCAATTTTTAAATTTAAAACTATAAATTAAATGAAAAAAAGTCAAAATTCAAAAAATAGAAAATCAAAAAATTCAAAAGTAAAAGTAACTAAAAAATCAATTAAAGATAATAATGAAGAAAAATATGATACAAGTGATACAGAGACAACTTCAGATAATTCAAAGAAAATTATTATAGAAAAAAAATTCACAAATACTAAACCGCTAAACCCTTATTATCTATTTTGTCAAGAGAAAATTAATGGAAATAAAGATAAAAATTTGGATTTAAATTTTAAAAATTTATCAAAAATGTGGTTAAATCTACCTAATGATAAAATAAATGAATATTTTGAAAAATTTAAATCATTAGAAAGCGGGAAAAAAGTAAGTAAAAAAAAAAAAAATAAAAAAAGTAAAAATAATAATAATGATTCTTTTTTGGAAGAAAAATTTTCAGGAATTTTATATTCAAGTAATTTAGAATTTAAGAAAAAAATTCGTAAAAGTATTTCTCAATTCAAGATAAGTAAAAAATTAGATAATTCTTTTTCTATTGAAAATTCTGAAAATAAAAAAGAAAATGTAAATAAAAATAAAAGATCTAAGTCTAATATAATTAATAATGATGAAGATGTTTTAACTAAAAATATTGTAAATAATAACATTGAAACATTAAATAAAAAAAATAAGAAGAAAAAAAAAGTTAAATCAAAGAATTCTTCATTTAAAAGAAAATATTTATAAATTATATTTTTAAATTATTTTTTAATTATCAAAAAAATTTAATTTAAATTTAATTTTTTAAAATGTCAAATTTAAATTTTGATGAAATTAACAAAATACATGATAATATTTATAAAATAATGAACAAATGTAAAGAAGATACTAATTATTTTTTAACAGAAAAAAATAAAAAAATAAATAAGGAATTAAGTTTAATTGATTCAAATTTTGAAAAAAAACAAAAAGCAATAATCAAAAAAGAATCAGTAATAACATTAAAGGAAAATCAAAAAATTAAATTTAATTTATATTCTCATTTATTAAAATCTAATATAGAACTTAAAAATGAAGAAAATAAAAAAGAAAAAAATCTTCTCTATATTAATTTTAATGATAATTTTAATCAATTAAAAGATTTATATAATGAACAATTAAAAAAATTATCTGAGAAAGAAAACATAATTCAAATAATAAATTTTGATTTAGAAAAAGAAAGAATAAGAAATGAAATAGAAAGATATATTAATTTATATAAAAATATCTGTGGAATTAATTTTATTAAAATAAATGATTCAAAAGTGAAAATTCAATTTTTTTATGATAAAGTAAATTTAATGATGAATGAATGTTATGTTATTTTAGAGTTTTATAATAAAAAATTTTATCGAATAATTGAATCTCAACCAAAAATTAATTTAGAAAATTATGAAAAAAAAATAATTGCCTCTCAAAATTTATCATATTTTATTTCTTGTATAATCAATGAATTTGAAAAATATCAAATTAAATAAATAAATTTTGATTTATTGATAATACAAATATTTTAATATATTATAAAATCAAATAAACAGAATTATATTTAATCTTTAAATTAATTTTTCAATCATTTTTGATTTAATGGAGATAAATATTCATATTGATCTTCTAATTCATTTGCCCTTAATTTTCTTTTTGATTTAATAATTTTAAATAAATAAAAAATTATAAATATTGAAAATAATAAAAGAATTCCTAAAATAATACTCAAATGTGAATATGATATTTTATTACTATTTTCATTTTCAGTAACATTATATTTTCTTTTATAAAGACCATAAATTTTCTTTTCTTTATCAAAACTTATTTGATATTTCCTAAAAAAAATTTCCCCAAAAACCCATTTATCAGGAAGTAATTTAAAAACAATTAAAAAGTATATTTTATTTCCATATTTCATAAATAAATCTTCTTTAGTTAAAGTAAAAGTATAATTTAATCCTTCGCTATAAAAAATTAAATCAGGAAAATTATCATAATTAAACTTATGATTACATATAGTATAAAAATAAGAAGATTCATTATTAATCATTACTTTAGTACAAATTTCTGTTTTTAAATAATCATTAAAAAATTTTAAATAAATAGTATTATAATATCTTTCACTTCCTTCAATTAAACCAAATTCATAAGATAATTCTATTTCAAATTTATTATCAATTAATAGATAATCAGAATAAACTTCAGTAATATAAATAATCCATTGTGTTATATCAGGAGTACCAATATAAGTTAAAATAAAATCTTCTTTTTTATATACTTTTTCATTATATTCATGAGGATATTTTCCAAATATAAGATTACCTTCATTATTATTTGAATTATTAAATTCTAAAGTAAAAATAGATGAAAGAATTAATTTTTTATTAACCAATTGATTTAAAAAATATGCTTCTTCTTTTAAACCTAATTCAAAATATTTTAAACCAATTTCTCCACTTGATTTTATTTTTTCAGTATTATTTTTAGCTAATAAGAAATAAAATAATTCACCTTTTACTCTTTCTTTTCCAAAAAAAAAAGTATCTCTTATATAATATGCATTAAAACAATGTAATTTAACATATGGAATTAATTTTTCACTTTTACTTAAATAAGTATATGATTCTTTAGGATTATATTTCTTAATATTTTCAATATCTGATTCTATATTCATTATATATGTTGCTGCTTCTTGTAGTTTAATTAATACTGGATAACTTTTTGGTGGTGTTCCTATTTCAATATTAACTTCTAAATCACTATAAAATAAATTTTCCATTAAATTTTCTTCTGTTATTATTTCATATTTTGATAATCTTTTAAATGGTAATGTTATTATTGGAAATGATAAAATGATATTGAAATTCAATATAAAAAAAGAAATAAATTTCATTGTGTAAAAATTTTATTTAAAATAAATATAAAAGTATATAAAAATAATAAACTTTTATTATAATATTTAAAAATAAAAATAAAAGAAAATAAAAAAATTAAATCAAAAAAAAAAAAAAAAATTAATAAAATAAAAAGATAACTCTCATTAAAATACAAAAATGTTGAAAAAGGAAATGAAAGACAATCAAAAATTAAATGGCCTAGCAGGTCAAATAGGTGATATGCACAATGACTATGAAGATATGAAACGTGCAAGAGAAGAAGCAAGAAAGCAATTAGAAGCAAAATTTCAAGATATATATAAAAGACTTCAAGCATTAAAAGATGCATTAGATGCAGAAGCAAAAAGAGTAAATTCAGCATTAAGAGCTTTTGAAAGTAAATTTTTAGCTCTTTTACAAGAATTAAAAGATGATATGAATAAACAATTTGAAGATGAAAAAAAATATGTTCATGATAAATTAGATGAACATGATAAAAGAATGGATGATTTAAAAAAAGCAATTGAAGATGAAAAAGCTGAGAGATTAAAACAAAATGATGAAATGTTAAATCCTATTAAAAATAAATTGGAAGAATTAGAAAAAAAAGCACAAGCTGAAAAAGAAGAAAGAATGCAAGGTGAAAAAGAAATTATTAGAAATATTAATGATAATGTTTATGAATTAAATGAAAAATTAGGAAGGGAAAAAGATGATAGAGAAACTAAAATGAAAATATTTAGAGAAGATATGAATAATGAATTTGAAAAAAGAGATAAATCTATTGCTGATACTCAAAATAAAAGTGATAATGATTTAAAAGTTTTAAAAGATGAAATTTATATGGAAATGGAAAATAGATTTGCACATCAAAATCAAATTATTGATAATATTTCTAATTTCTTAAAAACATTTCAAGATACACTTAAAATTATGGGAAAAGATGTTTAAATTTAATTTATTTTTAAAATTAAAAATATTTTTTTAATAAAATAAAAAATAATATTCAAATAAATAAAAAAAATAAAACAAAATTTCATATTCAAAAAAAATCATAAAAAAATAAATCAATTTAAATTAAATAATGTTTCAAATAACTTTTATTTCTTTTCCCAAACAATAATCTTTTTATCATTCCCTGCAGAGACAATTTTATCATCATTCATTTCAATAACATCCCAGACAATCCCATTATGTTCTTGTAAAACAAAAACACATAATCTAGTACTTAAATTCCAAATCCTAATAGTACAATCCCAACTTCCACTGATAAGTAAACCATTTTTCATCATTTTAACACAACTAACAGTATTTTCATGACCTTCTAACTTATCCACACAAGCCATATTTATTAAATCCCAAATCATAATACTATTATCACTTCCACCACTAGCAATAAAATTCCCATCATCAATTTGACATATACACCAAACAGTACATTTATGTCCTTTTAATTCACCTATAATTTCATTATTTCCAATATCCCATATTTTAATTGTATTATCATCATCTCCTGAAATAACATAATCATCAGGTAAAACATTTAATGTTGTTATTTTACTTTTATTATCACTATATATAACATTTAAACATTGTTTTTTTATTTGTGATATATCCCATACTCTAATTGTCTTATCTTCTGATGATGATATTATATTTTTTGATTTCATTTCTGCAAGAGAATAAATTGTCCCTTTATGACCTTTTAATGTTGCTTCACATAATTCTACTGAAACATTCCATATTTTTATTGTTTTATCAGATGAACCTGATATTAATTGATATGATGATGTTTCTAATAATGACCATATACTACTTTTATGTCCTTCTAATGTTTTTATTGGTTTTTTCATTGAAGAATTTACTTCCCAAATTTTAATTGTTGAATCTATTGATGCTGATGCTAATTCACCAGAATGTAATTGAAGTAATTTTGTTACTCCTTCTTCATGTTCTTCTAATGTTTTTATTTTTGACATTTCATTATTGTTAAAAATTAATTGATATGTAAAACATGAGTTTTGGTTTTCTTTTGTAAGATTGTTATAATTTTCTAATTGCTTTCCAAAATTTAGATTCATATCTTCTATATCTATTATGTTCTCTGATATGAATGCTATATCTGTTAAAGAATTTGCTATTGTTATTTTTTTTTTTTGTTCCTCTGTCATTGCAAAATAGTTAAAATAAGATAGTTTTAATATTTCAAATACTTTTTCCATATCACTATGAAAATTTTCCACTTGTGCTTTGTAATTATTTTGTAATTGTTCAAGTGATTGAATTAAAGTTTGAATTTTTTGAATTTTTGAATTATAATCTTCTTGAATTTCATCAAAAAATTTTTTTTCAATTGCATTTAAAAATTGTTCCATTTCACTATAATTATTATAACCTAAACAAGTATTTTTATTTTGTGATTTAGCTTTCATTTTATCATATTCATTTTTAGTAATAATTTTATGATTTAAATGTTTTATTCCTTCTTTAATGCATTTATAACAAATTTCCTTATGACAATCTAAGCAAAAACTATCAAAAAAAACATCTTGATGTTCAGAACAAAAAACATTAATTTTATCAGAATCAAATAAAACATGTTCAGGAAAATATTCATTATGATAAGCATTTTTACATTCAGCACAAAGCCACTTTTTACAAAGAGGACAATAATCTTCTACAATAATTCCTTTATGTTTACTACAAAATCCTTTTATTGTTTCATCATTTGAAGGTTGTCTATTATTTTCATTTTTATTGTCTATTAATTTTTTTAAAGCATTAATCCAATCTTGATTTGATTGAAATGATACTTTTCCCTCATTACAAACTGGACAAAATAAAATATTCTTTTGACATGATAAACCTTTAAAATTACTTGAAATTGAATTTGCGAATAAACAATCTAAACATGCATAATGATTACATGAGAGATAATATGTTTCATCTTCAGAGTTACATTTATCACATTTTTTATTTTTTTCTTCTTCTATATTTTGATTTGGAGCTTGTTGTTCATAATAATATTCATCTGACATTTTTTTTATAAAAGTTATTAAGAAAATTATTTTAATTTTTTTAATTATTTTTATTATATTGATATAAAATATATAATTTATATTTTCTTTTGTAAAAAATATTTAATTTCTTAAAATTTACTTATTTGAATTAGACTTAATGATCTACTATTATCTACTGATAAAGGATTTTGAGATGAACTTATCATATATTTTTTACTAGTTGTTCTACTTTGTATCATTCTTTTTTCATTGGATAAAGATTTATTATTTTCTATTGTTTTATAATTATCTTTTATTTGTGTTATAATTTCTAATTCATCTTTAAATTCTTTTGAATCTTTTGTTAAATCTATATTTTGAATTTGCTCTGTGGAATTACTTTTTATTAATTTAGGTAAATGTACTTGACTACTTTTTAAATTAGTAATTTGTTTTTTTAATGAATTATTATATCCTTTTAGGTTTATTATTTCCTTTGATAAATTCATACTTTTTTTTCTCATTTGAGAAAAATTTTCAATTAATTCAGAATTTTCTTTTATTTTTTGTTTTTTAAAAACTTGATTTAATTTATTTATAGATTCAAAATTTTTATCACCAATGGATAAAGAATTTTGTAAATAATTAATTTGATATTCTAATTCTTCTTGAATATTAAATTTTAATTGTTTTTCCTTAATTTTATGAATAAAATCTTCAGTAATATAATTTTTATAAATTTTACTTACACATCTATAAACTTCATTTTTATTATTAGTTTGAACACTTTTATAAATGTCAAATAATAATTTATCAAAAATACTTTGAAAAATATTATATTTTTTTATTAATTTATCATTTTCAACTTTTAAATTATTAATTAATATTTCTAATTTATTTTTTTCTTTTTCAATAGTATCAATTTGAGTTAAAGTTAAATTGACTGTTTTAATTAATTGTTTATTTTCATTTGTAAATTTTTCATTTTGTATTTCTGTTTTTCTTGCTAATGAACTTATTTCAATATTTTTTTTATACATTTCATTTTTTAATTTATGAGAATATTTTTCTACTTTTTCAATTTCTTGGATTTTTTTTTCTAATTCTTGTGTTTTTTTAATAAAATCTTCTCTTTCACTTGATGCTTTATTTAAATTTGCTTTTAATATTGATATTAATTTCATAATATATTCATTTTTTTCATTTAATAATTTAATTTCTCTTTCTTTATTATTTGAATCTTCTTCTAATTTCATTTTTAAATCTTTTAATTTTGTAATTTCATATGATTGAGAATCAATTATTTTTTCTAAATTTTTTTCTTTCAAATTTTGTTTTTCCATAAATTTATTTTTTTGTAATTCATTTTCAAAATCAATTTCTTTAATTATTTGATTTTGTTCTTTTTTTAAATCAGATATGTTTTCATTTAATTTTTCTTTTTCTTTTATAATTGTATTAACTTCATTTTTTAATTCTTTTTGAAGTATTAAAAATCTTTCTTCATAAATTTTTGTAGTTTCTTCATTATTTTTAATTGATAATTCTTTTATATTTTTTATTATTTTTTCTAATTTTAAAATTTCATCTCTTAAATTTTTAATTTCTTCTTGTGACAATTTATTTTGTTCATTATATTTTTTTCTATCACTTTCAATTATTTCTTTAATCTTATTTTCATAATGATTAATTAATTCTTTATTTTTTAATTCTAATTCTAAAATTTTTTCATTTAATTCTTTCATTTCTAAATTTTTTTTTGCATTTAAATTATTCCCTAAAAATCTTAATTTCATTTCCATTTCTTTATTTAATTTTTCTTTTTCTCCTTCAATTTTATTTAAAATATTTTTTTTTTCATTTTTTAAAATTTGCATTTTTTCTAATTCATTAATAGGAAAAAGTACATTTTCTCCTAATCCAGCATCAAGTGAAATATTTAATTGTTTAATTCCTCTAATTCTATTATCATAATGGAATTCATTATTTGATTTTAATTCAAATAAACATAATACAAAAATATTTCCATCATCACCAGAACTAAAAATTAAACTTGAATCTCTATTAAATAAAATTTGATTAACTTTTCCTTTATGAACATTTATTTCATCAATTTTAATTTTTTTTTGATTAACTGGAGAAGGATAAATTACAATTTTCCCATCTAAAGTTCCACAAATTAAACCTTCCATTTCAATTCTTGTTGATTTAATATAAATTAAACAATTTATCTTTTCTTCAGTTTTAAAACAATTATCTTGTTTTATAATAATATCATCATAAATATGATGAACATTCTTTTGTTTAAAATCTATTTCATTAATTGTATAATTTCCCTTTTTATCTTTTCCACATCCAATAATATGAAAATCAATATTATCATTTTTAATAGTATCATTAATTGAATTGTAAAAAAAACAACTTGTAAAATTTATATATTTACCAATTATTTTATCAATATCTAAAGTAAATAAATTAATTTGGAAAATAAAACCATCAGTTCCAAAAGAAAAAATATATTTATCATCATCACTAAAAGTAATATCACCAATTTTATCAATATGTTCAGGATAAAAAACATAAATTAAATCTCTAGTATATGATCTAAGTAAATAAATAGTTTTTCCACTTACTGCACATAATAAATGTCCTCCATTAGAAAATTTTAATATATGACATTTTTCCCTTCTAGTTTCATTTTGTCTTACAATATCAGTACCATAAAATCTTAATTCTCTATAACATAAATGAAAAAACCATATAGTTTCAATATCAGCAATTGCTAAATAATAACCATTTGGATGAAGTGCTAATGATAAAATATGAAAATTGTAAATATGATGTTCTTCACTTTCAGTTAAAATTATTTTTGCAAATTCTGAATGTCCTGATAAATAATTCCATATTCTAATTGTTTTATCTATAGGTGATGCAGAGACAATTATTGGTCTTTGTATTGATGTATCCATTGATGTTATATTCCCTGAATGAAATCCATCACATAAAATATGAAAGTCAATATTGAAATTATTATCTTTTAAATAAAAAAATATATCTTTTATTTCACAATATACTATTTCATTATTTTTATATGTTATTAATAACATATCTTCATTTAAACTACATGTTATTCCTGTACATGAAGAATTTATTTCTCTATGTATTATTCTTATAGGAACGTAATAACGAGATGTATATTGATTGATAATTTTATATTTTTGGATTTTGTTTGATAATTCTTGATTGTTTTTTATTTTGTTATCATTGTTTATTATATTATTTTGGTTATCATTTATTGAATTTTTTTGAATTTTTTCAAGGAAAAGTAAATCTCCTTTATCATTTCCTACAATTATTCCATCTTTTAATATTTTTAATCTTGTTGGAAATGATGATGAATTATTAAATATATTATTTATATATTGTTTAATTGTAAATTGATCAATTATTATTGAATCATTATCATTTGAATTTTTAATATATTGTTTATTTTTATCATAGGAACCCTCAATTATAAATATTTCATTTTCTGAAGTTATTGCAATTAAAATAAGGTTTTTATTATCTCCTTTTGCAAATGAATGATCAATATAATTTTTATTTTGACTTATACTAGTTTTTATTTCTCTTGTTGAATTTTGATAAACATTCCAAAAATTAATATTAAATCTCCCACTTGTACATATAATTTTTTGTTCATAAGATAATTTAGATACTTTTTCATCAATATCAAAAATAATTGTAGGTAATGTTAAATTCAATTTAAAAAATTTATATATTTGAATATCATATATGATTCCTTTATATTTTTTTTCTTCTTTATCATAACCTATAGCAATAATAAATTTATTATCAGAAGTAAAAGAAACATTTTTAAAATTACAATATTTATCTGTTATTATTTTTCTACTTGGTTGATATAAAACAACTTTTTTAAAATTAATTTTTGCCAAAAAATAAATTGTAATAGTAGATAAATTATCTTCTAAATTTTCACAAATTGCAAATAAACTTTTTTCTTGTGAAACATTTAAAGAAGTAATTTCTTTAGAATTTTTGTCTAAGTATATTAAATTTAAATTTGTTTGTTTTGATTGAGAAGATATAGGAGCTAATGTTCGAGTAGTATTATCATTATATGAAAGTTCTCTATATATAATATGTTTTCCTACATTATATATTATATATTTATTTTTTGAAATAAAATTTACTGGTTCACCTAAAGAAGAAGAACAATTTGCTCCAAATGCATTTATAATATCTATTGAAAAATGTGGATTATGTTTTTCTTTTGTTTCCTCATTTATTTGTTCATTTTCCGTTTTTAAATTATTATTATTTTCTTCTTCTAATGTACTCATTAAAATTTTAAAAAAATAAAATTAAAATAATTAAAAAAATAAATTTGAATAAAAATAACGTTTATTATAATATATAATAATTATCATATATTAAAAAAAATCATATATTTAATTAAAATGTCATACTACATAACTCCTTTAAAAGACACATTAATTCGTGAACATGTACGTTACCCAAATCGTTTCAACATATACATAGCAGGAGATTTATATTACCCAAAATCAATAGATAAGACAAAAAAATACCCAGCAGTGATAGTAGGAGCACCATATGGTGGAACAAAAGAACAAGGGCCATGTGTATATGCAAATGAATTAGCTTCATTAAATTATGTAGTATTAACATTTGACCAAGTATTTATGGGAGAATCAGGAGGTGAACCAAGAAATGTATCAGACCCTTCACTTTTTGCAGAAAGTTTTTCAGCAGGTGTTGATTATTTAGGTGTTAAAGTACCATTTGTTGATAGAACTAAAATTGCAGTTTTAGGTATTTGTGGTTCATCTGGTTTTGCATTATCAGCTGCTAGTGTAGATCAAAGAATTCAATGTGTAATTACATGTTCAATGTATGATATGACTAATGTAAGAGATATGATGAAATTATCAAAAGAACAAATTGTAGAAATGGAAAAAGGATTATGTGAACAAAGATGGAAAGATTTTGAAAAAGGTTATCCTGAATATAAACCATATTTTCCTGAAGAACCATATGAAAATGAAGATGCTCTTCCTACAAAAAATGGTGATAAAGTTGCAAATGAATGGGAAAGATTTTATGCTTTGAAAAGAGGTTTTCATCATAATGCTAAAGGTGGTTTTACTACAACTAGTAATTTATCTATGTTACAATTTAGTGCTTTAAATTATGTTCATGAAATTACACCAAGACCTATTTTATTTTGTTATGGTGATATTGCTCATTCTGCTTCTTATAGTGAAGTTGCTTTTGATAAAGCACTTGAACCTAAGGAAAAATGCGTTGTTGAAGGAGCTGAACATATTGATTTGTATGATAATGTGGAAAAAATTCCTTTTAAAACAATTGATGAATTTTTAAAAAAAAATTTGAAAATTGAAAATTAAGTTAATATTATTTATTAATTTTTTATTAAAAAATTTTTGGGAAATTTCAATTTTTACTTTTTAAATAATGTATTAATTAATTTATATTAAAAATATTAAAATTAATTAAACTATTTTAAATTTATTAATATTATAATAAATAATTGTCCATATTTTTAATTAATAAAAAATGAAGGATAATAATTATATGAATGAAAGTGATATTTTTGTTAGTTGTGCATCTTTTGATAAAGATGATTTACCAAAAAAAGAAAACAACAAAAAAGATTATAAAAATATGGATACAATTGAAGAAGAAGAAATTTCAATTAAAAGAGATGATAATAATGAAAATAAAAAAATAAATCAAATTAAGGAAGAAACATCTTTAACTATTGAAAAAAAAGAAGAGGAGAATAAAAATCAGATCCAAGATAATAATTTAGAAATTAATAAAAACACTAAAAATGAAATAAAAATTGATAGCCAAAATAATAATTTTATCATTAACAAACAAGAAAATGAGAAAAAGGATAATTTAAAAAATTTAGTAATTGAAAGTAATAACTTAAATACTATAAATGAAAATAAGAAAAAAAAATATGAATTTGTAATTCAAAAACAAATTAATGAATTTATTGGTGAAAAAAAAATAAAAAAAAATGATTTTCAAATTGAAAGTTCTTCAAAAAAATTTGAAAATCAAAAACAATTAGATATATCAAATAATAATAATATCCAAATAACAAAACAAAAAGAAAAAAATGATTTTGCAATTTTATCAAATAATATTGAAATTAATAAATCTGAAAAAAAAAAAAAAGAAAAAGAAGAAAATAAAAAAGAAATTATGAATAAAACAAGGAAAGAAATAGAAAAAAAAAATATAAAAAAAAAAAAAGAAGAAATTAAAAAAGAAGAATCTGAAGAAAATGAAGAAGATGAAGAAGAAGAAGAAGAAGAAGACAAAGAAGAGGAAGAAGAAGATGAATTTGATAAAAAATTTAATAATAATGTAAAAAGTGAAGGGGGATCAGATTCAGAAAATGAATATATAGGAGATTCAATTAAAAGTAAATCTGATATTAAAAATGAAGAATTAAATCAAAAAATAAAATTAGATAATAATAAATCAATAACAATAATAAATAATTATTATGAAAAAGATGATATAGATAATAATAATAAAAATAAAAATAAAGATTTTTTTTTATTAGATCCAACAACATATATTAAAATTGAATCATATAATGTTAAAAATGAAATTATTGGAACTTATACTGCTTTTGATATTAATATAATATCTAAAACTTTTTCTCCCCCAAATAATAAAATTACAAAATGTACTAGAAGATATGATAATTTTCATACTTTTTATTCTAAATTAATTGAGAAATATCCTTATAAATTTTTACCTAAACTTTCATCTAAAAAAATTAGTCTTAATTTTATTGATGATAAAGATTTATTAGAGATTAGAAAAGATGAATTATGTTATTTATTAACTTATATTTATTCAAATGAAGATTTGGCAAGTCTTCCTGAATGTATTAATTTTATTAATAGTTCAAATTTTGATGAAATGTATTTTAAAAAAGATAAAAATAACAATTTTACATCTGATATTCAAATTTCAGATTATTCTGTTGGTAAAGTTTTTTCTGTATTTACAAATTATTTTAATGAAGAAAAACAATTAAATAAAGAATATGATATAAATAAAATTTATTATTTTTATAAAGGAATGTATGATAATTATCATTTAATTAAGAAAAAGATTAATAATTTAAGAAAAAATAAGAAAAAATTTTATGTAAATTATAAAGCATTAGCAAATAATTTCAATTATATAAAAGAAGTTAATGGAATTGATAAAAATTCATTAACTATTTTAGAAAAAATTAGTTTAGATATGAGTGAAGAAAAAGATGATATTGATGACATTTTTAAAGAATTTGATTATTTTGATTTATTATTATGTGGATTAGTTGAATTAATAGAAAGATATATTAAATTCCAAAATTTATTATATAATTTTAATGAATCATATAAAAAATATAAAAATGATCCTAAAAAAGGAAGAGAAATGAAATCAATTAAAGAAAGTTTTAATGAAAAAAATAAAATGTTTTTAGAAAGAGTGCAAATTGAAATTGATAATTTTGTAAAAAAATATGGAAAAAAGTATCAAAATTTAATGGAAAAATTTATTGAATTAATTAAAACTGAAAATGCAAATAACTATAACATTTATAAATCAATAGAAAATAATTGAAATAATTAATCAATAATTAATATAAAATTTATTTTTAAAATTATTTTATCAGATGGCAAATTCTTCACACATTATGTTTCATAGCGAACTTAGTGAACTCATCATAGTGCTTTTTATTTTTTTTTTCCTAATTATTATTATATACACCAAAAAACTATTTTTTTTGGTTATAAAAAATTAAAAAAAAATAATCAAAAAAAAAAAATATAAAAAATAAAAAATTTGAAAAAATAAATTAAAAAATAAAAAAAATCTCATTTCTAAAACATTTTATTATGATTAGAATTAACATTATTTCTTTTGATAGTTCCAATTCCCATACTATTTAAACTATTATTAGATCTAATAACAGGTGAAGGAGCTCTATATCTAGGATTATTTTTAATAGGTCTATTCAAAGTATTATTAGAATGAATTTGTGGTGATGGTAATCTTTTAGTAGGTCCACTCATATTATTATTAACACTTCTTCTAATATTCCCAAATTTATTATTATTTGTATTATTACCATATAAAGAATGATTCTTATCTTTTTGAGGAGCTGTTGATGGTCTATTATTAATATTATCATTTCTTGTTGGTGTTTTTGAACCATAATTTATTGATTTATGAATTGAATTGTAATTGTTATATTTTGAATTTAGATTATTGTTTGGATTCATATTTGATTTATAATGATTTATTTGATCTGGAGTTGTAGGCTTTTTTATTATGTCATTTTTTATTTTGACTGGACCATTTTGAGAACGTGGTCTATTATATAAGTTTCCTTTTCTTGTATTATTTGTATTTTGGTTTTTTAATGTGTTGTTGTTACTTGATGAGTTTTTTTTCATTAAACTTGGATTGAAGTTATTTATTGGTTTTGTTTGAATTTGATTATTTCTAAAGTCTAAGAAATTGTCTTTATTTTGTTGATAATTGTTTATAAAATCTTGTTGTCTATGAATTGGTGTATAATTCATAAAATTATTATTTTTATTTAAATTATTATTTGTAAAATCACTTGGTTTAAATTTTTGTTCTTTATTAAACATATTCATTCTTTCATTTTGTAAATCAAATCTATTCATATTAAAATAATTATTTATATTTGGATTTTTTTGATTTTCATTATTCTTTGGAATTAAACCTTGTGGATTTTTTATATTTTGAGTTTTATTTGTTTTACTATTATTTATTTGATTATTATAATAATTAAAATTATCTCCTGTAAAATTCATTGAAATTGACCCAGGATTGAAATTTATATTAGGAATAGGACCTATTTCAGAATCAAAATTACTATTATTTGGTATTTTTTCACTTTTTATATTTTTAATTTTTTTCATTTCTTGTTTATTTGAATCTTGATTAATTATAATATTATGAATATTATTATTTACTATTTGTTCATATTTTTCTGCATAAATTATTTTTCCTTTATCATTATTTTGATTTGGAATATTGTTATTGTTTAAGTAGATATTTTCTTTTATATTTGAATAACTATTTAAATTATTTGGATTTAATGAATTAACTGAACCAATATTATAATTTCCTCTAAAATTATTTAAACTTTGATTTGTATTATTTGTCATTGATGAAGGTCTTTGTTGAGGTCCTGAAAATGTATTATTAAAATTATTATTTCTTATATCATTTTTATTATTTATATTATTTTTTTTTTGAGTAATATTTTGAGGATTATTTTTATTCATTTCAACGTTATTAATATTATTATTATTTTTAAAGTTATACATTTGTGTATAACTAAAAGGTAAATTTTCTATATTTTCTTTATTATTATTAAAATTATTACTATATGAATTATTATTTGTATTTACTAAAATATTTTTTTGTTGAGATGGTTGAATTGAATTATTATAATTAATATTTCTATTATTATTATTATTCATATTCATATTTATTTTTTGAGGAACATTATTTCCTGAATTAATTATATTTACATTTTTATTTTCATTATTATTATTCATAAAATTATTCCTCATCATAATATTATTATCAACTTTTTGATTTACATTCTGGAAATTATTTATATTATAATTTATATTTTGATTATTAGGATTTATAGTTTTAATATTATTCATCATATTATCAGCAAACATATTTCCTTCCATAAACTTTAACCTTCCTTTATTTTCACTTAAAGTTCTATTTCCATCAAAACTTTTATCTTCATAATCATCATTTAATTTCCTTTTACCTTTCATACAACTATAAGAAGGTTTCATTTTTTTATGATTAAGAATAATTTTAACATCTTTTTGAAAAAATAAATCTTTATTTAAATTTACAATTTCTAAACTTTGTTTTTTAATAGGATTAAAATCAGCCCAAGCAATATGATTTTTTTTCTTCATTTCACTAGGAACAATTTTAGCTTTTTCAACTTCATTTTTTAATCCATTAACATAAGTATTTCTCATTAATCTCTCATCAGGATTTGATAAATTTTCTTCAGACCAAGGAATATTAATAATACCTTCTCCTCTTTTAATCATTCTTCCTTCAAAATTTTTTAATTGGTCCATAAAATAATTTGGTATATCAACATCTTGTTTTCTATTTCTTAAAAATTCTAAACTTTTATTTAAAGGCCATTTATATTTTTTCATTAAGTAAATTAAAATTACTATACAAACTCTATTTTGTCCTCTTACAGAATAAGCTAAAAGTCCTTCTCCTTTATTTAATGAATCTTCAATAAAATCTTTTATTTTATTTGCAATTTCATCAACTGGATCAAATAAAGTTTGAGTTTGTGATTCTTGCCAATTTACAGTTAAGTATTTTATTCCTATTGTTTCCCAAGCATTTATAATTTGTTTTCCTGTTGCATTAATCATATGAGTTAATTTAAATTGAATTACTACATCTAAATTTGTTGCTGCTATTTGATCACCTATGTATAAACCTTCTTTTATTTTTGTTATATTTAATACTTCTGTTTGAATATCCATTTCTTGCATTGGGTCATATTGAATTTGGTTATTTAACATTTGAGGAAAATTATTATTTAATACTCCTCCAAAGTTCTGCATCTGCATCATATTCATATTATATTATTTTCTAATAATGTTTATTTTTTTATTTAATTTATTATTTTTATATGAAAATTATATATTTAAAAATTAAATTTTAATCAATATTAAGTTTATTTTTTTTAAATACAATATTACAAAAAAAATTAATAATATTAGATATAAATATTAGAAATAGCTAATTATAAAACAAATAAATTTCAATTATTTTGATTATTAATTATTGGTTTATGAATTTTTAATCTTGGTTGACTTATATGACGATTATGTTTATAAAAAATACTATTTTTTTTTGGTATAATATGATGAGTTGGAGATCCAGGATGTTTAATTAAAAATTGTAAATCATTTCCATTTACATCAATACTTTCTCTTAAATTATTTATATTTTCTTTTTTTACATTAGATATTTCATTTTTAATAGAAGTAGAAAATGAATGTGAAGCAAATGGATGAGGACTATGCATTTTTTCTAAACATAAATTTAATAATCTATTAAAATTTTCAGCAGTACCATTTGTTATACTTGTAACTAATTCATATTCTAATTCATTTTCTATTTCACAACTTTTTGATACTTCATTTTTATTTTCAAATCTAATTAAAGTCATTAGTGGTTTTATAAATTGGATTCTAATTTTTTTTGAATAAATATCAAATTCTCTATATTTTTTTTCAATAAAATTAGTATTTTGAAAATGCTCAGGAGAAAATTTTTTAATATTATCCATCCATGATTTAATATCTAAAGCATCATAATTTTCATAATTAAAATCTAATGTATTATTATAATCTTTTATATCAAAAAATTTTGTTAAGAATAATATTTTACTTGCATATTTTGCAATTTGAACTAATTTTATAAAATGAAAAAATGTAAAATGTATATGATATTCATTTTCATATAAATGGGAATTATCTATTAAATTAACTTTTAAATTAAAAGATTGAAATTTTATTATTTGATTTCTATTATATTCATCAGTATGAATATTTAATAAAATTTCTTCTGAAAAAGTATTAATTTTATATCTTGGTTCTTTTAAAAAAATAGTTTGGAATGAAATTAAATTATGAGAACCTAATTTTTTTAAAATATATCTAAATTTTTTAAAACTAGATAAATGTTTAATAATATAAAAATCCCAATTCAAAAAATTTCTATTATATAAAAAAAATAATATTTCATAATTAGTAAAAAGTTGAATTAAAATATTTTTATCTTCAATATTTAATTTAATTAACGGTAAAGTTATAGTAACTTTAAAAGTTTGAGAATTTGTTGTCCAAAAAAACAAAAAATAGTTAAATCTTAAAAAATATTTATTTCTTTTTAAAATTCGAGGCCTTAAAGAAATTGGTCTATTTTTTCTTATTGTATCAAATGTAGCAACTTCATTTTTTGATGCATCTTTTTTTGATTTTGTTTGATTTTTATTTTGTTCATTATTATTATTTAAAAAATAAATTTTATTTTCAAATTCATTTACATAATCATCTTCAAAATCTTTTAAATTATTTAAATAAATATAAATTGCTTCTTCATCAACTTTAATTTTTTTATAATTATCCTCAAATTTTAATATTGTTGATAAAAATTTTTGAAATGTTTCAATTCCTCTATAATAAAATATAGGAAGTAATGCAAAAGGAAAATTTATTTTTAAATTATCATTTGTTTCATTTGTAGCAAAATCTTCAAATTGAATTGTCATTGATGTTAATGACAAAGTAATTTTTTTATTATTTTTATAATTAAATTTTTTTTCAAGAAAATAAGTTTGATTTTCATTTTTTGTTTTTTTAAAATAATTAACTCTCTCTTTAACTATATTATCATATTTATTTTTATCTCTAAATATTTCATTTTCATCATATGTTAAATTTGAATAATCAATATCCCAAAAAAAGTCCTTTTCATATTCATCAAATGTTCCAATCATATTACTTGAATTATTTCTTTTAAATCTTAAAGGAATATTATTAATACTACTCATATTATTATTTCTAAAAGGATTCAATAATTTTTTAACTTTTTCTTTTTTATATTTAATTTTTGATGATTTTAAAAGATTTGGTATCATTTCCTCATTTGAAAAAATTGAAAATAATTTTGGCATATTTTTTAATTCATCTCTTTCTAATCTAAGACTATTTAATATTTTTTGATTTTTTATAATAATTTTCTCTTTAAAATAATTATTATTTGAAGAAACTTTTCGATAATTTATTATAGGTAATTGTTTTAAAATAAAAGAATTATCATTATTTATATAGCTCTTATAATCTTTTGTTTTTTTAACTACATTTTTTGTAAATTTTAATATAGATTCAACATAACTTTCATCATTTTCATTTTTCATTTTTAAGTAATTAAATTTATATTCTTTTTTACCAATTTAAAGCATATAATATATAAAAAGTTATAAGTAATTATCAAAAAATTTTTTTAATCATAATTAATAAAAAATATTAAAAGATGAGAAAATATGGTAGACTAAAAAAAAAAGAAGAAGATGGAGATGAAACTCCAAGTTCAAAAGGAGGAGATATACATAAAAAAAAAGAACCAAAAGAAGAAATTTCAACTGAAAAAATTGAAAATGGAAATGATAGAAATATTATAAGTAAAGATATTGATGAAGCAGAAAATTATGATGCTGATACTGTATTAACTCCTGATTTATGGCAAGTTTATGCTAATGTAAAAGCAGAAAATGCAGATTTTAAAAATGATATTTTTAATAAAAATATTAATTATCTTCTTGATAATGTTGGTAATTTTGATTCTGAAAAAATAAAACATAATTTTAGCATGGAAGGATTTCCACCTTTAATGAAAAAAATTTATACTCCTAGTGAATTACTTGATAAATATACTAAAAAGGCTTCTCAAATTTAATCATAAGATATTAAAAAATATAGTTTTAAATAATATAAATTAAGTTTATTTAAAAATTTTTTGAGAAAGATTGATATTTTATTAACTGTTGAAATAAAATAAAATCAAAATAATATAAAAATTATAAATTATAAAATTTATTTTAATAAATGATTAATCTTATTAAAATAAAAAACATATTATTTCTAACATTTAATTTTTATTAAAATTCTGAAAAAAATTTTATATTTTAATTCTACTTGAAATGAAAAATATTTAATTTTCATTTTCATAATTATCATCATCCATTAATAAGTTAATTGAAAGTAATTCATTATGCAAAATATCAATTGCTTTTCCATATTCAACAGCTTGGGTATATAATATATTTTCATCAGAAATATTTTCATTATTAATTTCATCTAAATTTTTTCTAACATTTTTATAAATATCTTCATAATATTTCCCTTTGTCTAAATTAGAATAACTAATTTTAGTATTATTACTTGTTTTAGAAGAATTTAATTTAGGATTACTTTTACTTCTATATAATTTATTATTGTTATTTTTACTAATTTCATGTTTAGTATAATCATATTTCATATTATAATTTTTAGGATTACTATTCCAAATTTTTCCAGAACCAGGTTTTTGATCTTCTTTTTTTTTCTTATCTATATCATCATCTCTTTTCTTTTGCATTCTTTTTACATACATTTGATATGATTCAGGATCTTCTAATAAATTTGTTGCTTTATATGTAATATGTGATTTATTTAATGAATTCTCCTTATTTATTTCTGGAGTAAAAAAACATTGTTTCATTTCTTTTTCTTTTTCAATTTTTTTTAAATTATCCATTCTTTCTTTTTGTTTATTTTTCCATAATTCTTGCCTTTGTATCATATCTAATATTTGAATTTCATTATTATTATTTATATCTGTGTTAATTGTTAAATTACCATAATTTGCACTTTTATTTAATTTAGGAGAAAAAGTACATTGATTCATAATTTGTTCTTCTTCTTCTTTTTTTACAAGTTTTCTTTTTTCATCTAACTTAACTTTTTGAAGTTTATTTAAATCATGTAAATAATCCCATCTAGATCTACTAATTCTTGAAACATTTGTTGTTAAATTACTATTATTTAAATTTATATTTGAATTCAAAGTTCTATTTGTATATCCATGTTCTCTTTGAAATTGTTCTATAAAATCATTTCTATTTTGAATATGTGTAGAAATATCAATCTTAGACATCTATAGATAATTTTATTAAATTGTATTTAAAAAAAATTTTAAAAAAATTAATTTATTTTGGATAAATCTGAATCCAAACAAATTATAATTTTATAAGTTAAAAAAATGTCAGGTATCAATTCAAGTTATTTATCAAAATCAAAATTGAATATGAGTGGAGATGGAACAAACAATGATAGAATGCAAAAACTTGCAGAAAAATTAGGAAGAATAACAACAGTAATTGAGAATGAAAAATCAACAAAATTTGAACAATACGAACAAAAAACAATGAACATTTACAATTCAATAGAAGAAACAAAAGAAAATAACAATGCAAAATTTAATGATGTAAAAGAGCAAATTTTAGTAATTCAAAAAACATTAGAAGATGATTCAGCAAAAAGAGAAGCAGCCCATAATGAATTTATGGATTTTATGAAAAAAATGGAAGAAAAAATTTTTGAAAAATTTGATGCTGAATTACAAGCAAAAAAAGAAATTGAAGTTAAAGTTGCACAATATTTAGAAGAAAAATTTAATGTTGTTAAAAATGAATTACAAAATCAATCAAAAACAAGATATGATTCAATAGAAAATTTAGAAAATTATTTTGAAAAAGAATTACCTAAAATTCAAACTGGATTTAAAATGGAACAAACTGAAAGAGAAGAAGCTGATAATAATGCTATGATGAGATTAAATGATGAAATTCAAAAAATTGATGCTGTTATTCAAGGAGAAAAAAAAAATAGAGAAGAGACTCAAGAAGGTATTTTAGAAATGATTAAAATTATGAATGATAGAATGAAAAATGATCTTTCTAATGAAAG